>JAKTRY010000060.1:0-59532 GCA_030579935.1 Ambrosiozyma cicatricosa | reverse complement strand
CGAAGTCTCAGTACATGGAGTGGTTGTTGAGTGAGTAGTGGTCGAAGTAGATGGAGTTGGAGGTGTAGTTACAGTTGTAGATGAAGTACCAGTACAAGGAGTAGAAGTGGAGTGAGTACATTTTGTTCCAGTACATGGAGTGGATGAAGATGGTTTGCAGTTGGTACAAGGTGTTGTTGTAGGAGTAGGAGTGGTCTTACAGTTGGTGCATGGTGTAGTGGTACTGATAGTGGAGCAAACTTCAGTACCGGTTTCAAAACAATAAATTGGAGCATCTGCGTTAGAGTCATCGTTACCAACACAATCAATCAAATAGTCGTAGGAATCGGAATAAGACCAAGATGACGAAGATTCACAACCAGGACCACTGAACCAATCAAATTGAATTTGAAATTGATTCAAACAAGAGTTAGTGGTGTACAACTTCAAAGTTTGAGACCAGCTACAAGGCTCTGAAATTTCGAAAATCTTGGAATTTCTGGAATACAAGACAACTTGACCATAATCAGGAGATGACAAACCAATAATCTTCAATTCACCTAAGTAATCAATTGACAAACAGTTGGAGGCAGAAAACTGCAATGTGACTTCGACAACGTTCTCAGAAACATAGGAGACATCAGAAAATGAAATGCTAGCCTTTGGATAATTACCGTTTTCGGCCTTTGCAGTAAATGAGCCTGAGCATTTAGCATAAGGAACCAATTCACTGCCACCGCCTGGAGCACAAGTGGTAGTAACAGAAGGAGGAGTTGTGTCTTCACAAAGAGTAGTTGTTGGAGTAGTGGTGGTTTCTTCACATGGAGTGGTATCACCATTACCCCATCCACCACCTTCACCCCAACCACCTCCCTGGCCCCAACCACCCCAGTCGTCACCACAAGTTAAACATGGTTCACGAGCTTCAATTGGAATAACCAGAGCATTTGTTAAAAATGGCGAGGCTGCTAATACAAATAGCCAAGCAGCATAAATCATCATGAAAAGTGAGTGTAATTTGGTAGGATATGTAGGTTGTTCTTGCTGTTTTTGATTTTGATTTTGATGTTGTCAATGTTGATGATATTGTTGATCTTGATGATGATAAAAGAATTTTGGTTCGACAACATTGACATCCTATGTTTTAGAGTGAATAATCAAAATTAGCAGGCATGGCCCTATTTATAACGCAGTTTCGAATAGTTGAAAAGATGATAGTTTGCAACTTAGGAGAGGTTCTTGAAATTGGTATCCATGTTCACCATGACTTCCAACGCAAGATACAAACAAAACCAAAAATATGAATCAAGCAAAAAGAAAATACTTACCAGACAACAACGAACTAAAATAGGTCCAACAAATGTGATTTGGCAATCTAGACCCAGACGCAAAAGCTAGCTTACCAGTTGGTGTATCTGACCTCACACTATTTATAGATAGGTTCTCTGATCATTATAACACCAAGATTGATAGACAATTATAATGCTGGTAGAAGCCTAGGGGTATTGTGATGGTGATGAAAGAAAAGTAACGCACTCGATGAACAATATAAACAAAAAGACTTTGTCACGGGATCGTTTAAAGAATGAAAGGAGATTGTTATTTCCAGAAAACCAGATGGTGATTCAACCTGAAGTGAACTTTTTGAAACTTTTAGGGGATGGGGTGGAGTTTCCCATTCTCGGGTTCTTTTCCAATCAGATTCAAGGCCTGTGAGATGTAATGCACAAATTCCACTGATGGTTTAGAATTTGCTGAAAAACATGACTGAAAGGTGGGACATTTGAGAGGAATTCCAAAAACGGCAGGGATTGTTGAATGAAAATGGATGTAGGACTAGCTCATTGAAGACGTAACTCCTAAAACAGTTGATTGTTTGCAATGAATTGATTGTCGATTGACAGTGTCAAGTATCAAACAGAGTCTTGCATTACTTGTATTTTAATGGCAAGACCTTGTTGTATGATGTAGTTAGGATGCGATTGGAATGATGATGTATGGGTTTGTTCCCTCAAAGAAGAAAGGAATAACGTGTTTTCCACTAAAGTTCAAAGCTTTTGACACGATCAATTCTCGGCCCAGCCTGCCCTTCTGTGCGGCTTGGGCTCAATATGACGCGATATCTGAACAGAATTTGACCAATTAGGTCCCGTGGATCTGGCTTACCAGCAATATGCTCAAATTGTTGACATTCCTTTTTCACCTGCAAAACCATACAAAAGATATGAGTTACATTCCACCCATAACTTATGGTATTAAATGCTGAAGATTTTGTGATCGGTAATATTTGAAATACGAAATTTGTGTGTATAGGTTGGGGCATATTCGGCAAAAGCGTTTAGTCAAAGAAAGCTTGGACCCCGGAGATCATGCACAATATATATTCTTCTTTTTCTCTAACTATAAATTTCCCTTTCTAGTATAGGAGTCAGGACCATTTTGAGTACAGAGGATTTAATTGCAACTACAAATAAATACAGCTGAATGTTATGTGACTTCAGATCAACTATATAGCAAAAATGATACCTTCTGTCGTATACACGCATTAATTATACCATGGCATATAGTGTCCTGTAGATCTGAAAGACCTTTACATTTATAAATTTAGAAGCATTAAATCTACTTTATAGTCAAGTCAGAATATACCAGTTGCCAGGCCATATTTACCATATTACAAGCTATATTTTCTATATAATGACTTCAAGGAATAGCAGTCAGCTAAGTTTACATTTATATTGCAAGCTATTAACTTAACGATTTAGCATGTGTGCATGTTAAAAATTATTATACACTTCATCTCTCGATCTTCAAGCTAGCTTCCCAATTTTATGTTTTGAAACCCGTGGTATGCACTAGTCGCAGAAATCTGTGCACATAGAATTCACGCTAGCATGCAATATAGTGTGTCCGGCCGGGGATATCATAGAATCAAAAGAACCATTCAAAAAATAATCTTAGTTCGGTGCATCGTTCCTGACATCTTTATTAAATTTTAATTGTAAGGTTTTTATTTTTGGTGTGTATCCTGCATTTGATGATTTAATTTTTAAATATCACAATCCAACGTGTTTTAATTTTTACTATAAATTATTTAAAATTAGATATCAGATCTGATAAGTGCTGGCTTAACAGGAAAAAAGTTATGACTAGTTTTGTAAACACTGCAAATTTGCCTGCGAAGATCATCGTTCTGAAAAGCCAATCCCCAATTTGAACCTTTGAAAAAAGACGAGAATTAGTCGACTATGATCCGTGGCTTGTTCCGTCCCAATTGCTTGAATTTTCAAAAGTTTCATGGGTCAAATGCCACCACCTAAGCAAAAAAGCTTTCACAAAGCACAAGTGTTTTTCCACAGCAACCCAAATTAGGAAACAGAATCACCATAATCGGTAAAAAATAATCCATGCTCTCGTGTGTATGTTTCGATCGGTACGCGCATACATCATCAACAGATTCTGGAATACATCGGATCCAATAAAAATATGTTGGACTTTTGATAACATATGTCTTGCAGAACTACGGAATTAGCCAAATAATTACGTAATGTAGTTCTGTAATAGTCGCGTCGGTTTGCGTCGTTAGTTGAGCCGTTCGATACTAGCTCTCTGAATTTGTTGGAATAGGTTTAACAAATCGCCTAAGTTTATATAGTCACCTGTAAAAAGGATATAGAATAACCATAATATACCGAATACAACACACTTTATGTCACTAAATAATATTCTCCTAAATCTGATCTGTAAGCCAAAGTACGACAAAACGTACAAGTATAGTCTGGGACCAGTGAGCACATCATATTAAATAATTAGCAAAATTATTATATGCATGCAGGTTTGATTTTATATATAGACTATTATATATTTTTTGACCAAATTGACAATTGGACCTTAAACTATATATTAATTAATAATTTGATAATGAACAGCTAGGACGTGATCCACGTGTTTTTTATTATTATATATATATATAATTCGTAGTCTTTTTTTAAAAAACCTATAAGTTCAATCCGTATTAGATATTCTAAATTTGAATATATAAACGAGTATAAATTAAAACCACCTTCGGTTTTCAAGCGCCAATCCAGGAACCGTCAATTTTTGATGATGAAAAACTCTATTAAAACGCCACCCGTATGTCAATTTTAAAGTGCCAAGGGAAGCATTATGTCAGTGACCAGTTTTTTACGTGGATGGACGCCACACATCAATGATGATTTTCAAGTGATATCAACAACACTATACATGTCAGGGCCTCAGTACGTAAAATCAGTTGAAACCAAGAATTATCTTATGTACACGTAATACTATAACTTACAGATCTGATTTATGACACATAGATCTGATTGGTGATCTATATATTACTTGGAAAAGATACAGTCTCATGACAGATCGGGAATATAAAAACGATCAAACGCTGTCTCTGCAAGACCGGATTCAGCAAAATTGACACCAGGGGTTTTCGACCTTAATCTAGAGAGAACTTGTTTCCCCTGAAAGTAGGTAAAAGAAAATTATAAATTAATTATTTATATCGATCGATGACCAGAAAATAGTACTAATTAAACATACCTCCATTTGCTTTTCAAAACTATATAGATAATTTTAATATTCTCATGAAAATTGAATATTAAAAATTAAAAAAAAAGACACTTGAATAGAATTTTTTTACTCATGTCTTTTACATCTGATATCATATTGAAGTCTGACTCATTTTTAATACATATATTGATTTGTTTTACTGGTTGAGTTTTCTACATATTTTTTTTACCAAAAATAAAGTAAGCTTACATTAATTTAGAAAACTAAAGATAAGTTCAATTAATGAGAAATGATAAAAGGTAAAATATAATAAAATGATAGAAGGTCGAAGGATAAAATAATAAATGCTAAAATGAAAAAAGGTAATTTGATAAAATGATGACAAGGAAAATAATACAATGATGGAGAGGTAAAGGGTAAAGTAATAAAATGTTAAATGTTAATTAAAATGAAAATTGATAGGATAAAAAGGTGAGAGTCATTGTGTAGTGAGTTGGAGGTAGATATGTGGTCATTTAAATCCAAGGAGTAGAAGTGAAAATGTAAATAAGAATTAGTAAAGAAAGTAAAATGCAAATAAAGTGAAACTAGTTTTTTTAATACATATCTACACCTTTAACTTAACTAATTTACATTTTCATATACGCACATTAATTTGCAAATTTTATGTGCATGATTTTTACATTTCATAGAAGTTTTACATAATTAAATCAATTTAATATTTCTACATTTTTAAGAAAAATTAATTAACGTCTATTACATTTTTACATTTTTACAGTTTTACAGTTTTACACTTTTACAGCTTTACAGTTTTTACATTTTTCACCAGATTCCATAAAACTTTTAATTAGAAAAAACGAAATTTCGATTTTTTAATCAATAATTATCTGACAATTACAGCTGAGTCGCTGATATAAAAGTTTATTACCTTTTATAGAATTAATTTAATAAATCCAAACGGTAAATTTCATTGATTTTATACCCTGGTTGTTTGGAAAGGCCTTCTTTTTTTCCAATTAGGTAATCTCCACCATCTACTCAACACATGTGTACAACTCCCAAAATTGCCTTGACACATCTACAGGGGTTTTCGTCCTTTTCCTTAGAGAATATGTTTTCCCCTGAAACGTATGTGAAATATATATATATATATATATATATATATATAATTGGACTTCTGGAAATATATGTAAGTCATAGCTTCGATCACAATTAAAATAGTTATATCGAAAGAGTAATATTGTATATTCCTGCCGACCAAGTTTTGGGCAATATTATATATTAAATCTAATTAATTCTTTTTTATTAATTTTCAGTTTTAACTGTTATACTTTTCATCAATTCGTTATTAATTTTTGAAAATCAAACAAAAATTCAGACATTAAAGAAAGTTATACATAAAATTTAAAAATTCATAGAAAGAACTTAACACTCTTCAAAAAGCAATATAACAAAAAGAAATTGGCTATATTAACTGCGAAATAATCAATTATAAAGGAAAATTTTATATATACGTGTTAAAAATACACATAACAACCATGAAATTCTATGATCTAGGTCATGCATAGTCATATGTAACGGTATTGATCAAGGAAATCCAAAACCATGCCTATTGATTGAAAAAGGAAGACAAGAAAAAGAAACAAAAAAAGGAACCAATATATACACTGAAATCGGTATATATATAAACTGAGTTGCAAAGATCTGCGTGATTTTTTGATTGATTGCGTTGCATGCGCGGTCGAAGAATTCAGGAGTCGCGAAATTGTAAATTCGGTAGATTGTAAATTGTAAATTGTATTAACGGGTCATTGAGATTGAACAAAAGTTGACTTATTTGTAAAAAAAAAGAATATGTGAAAGCGAATGCGAATAGTAGTAAATGAGTAGGACAAATATCGATAGTTTTAGTAAAAGAAATTAAGTTGATGAGATGAAAATCAAAGAAAATAGCGAATGTTGATTGATGTTGATAATAGAGATCAAATGTATCTTCTTCTTAAGACTCCAGTTGGTGCTTTGCTTGGTGCTAGGCCAGTTGATGATTCAGATGGAACTTAGGAAGAAGCGGCAACTGATGATGACTCAACTGGGACAGATGATGAAGAAGCGATGACTAATGAGGACTCAACTGGAATGGAAGTTGATTCAACTGGAACGGAAGAAGAAGCAATGATCGAAGATGAACCAGCGGGAACGGAAGAAGGAGCAATGATCGAAGATGAACCAGCTGGAACGGAAGAAGGAGCAATGATCGAAGATGAACCAGCTGGAACGGAAGAAGGAGCAATGATCGAAGATGAACCAGCTGGAACGGAAGAAGGAGCAATGATCGAAGATGAACCAGCTGGAACGGAAGAAGGAGCAATGATCGAAGATGAACCAGCTGGAACGGAAGAAGAAGCAATTATCGAAGATGAACCAGCTGGAACGGAAGAAGAAGCAATGATCGAAGATGAACCAGCTGGAACGGAAGAAGAAGCAATGATCGAAGATGAACCAGCTGGAACGGAAGAAGAAGCAATGATCGAAGATGAACCAGCTGGAACGGAAGAAGAAGCAATGATCGAAGATGAACCAGCTGGAACGGAAGAAGAAGCAATGATCGAAGATGAACTAGCTGGAACGGAAGAAGAAGGAACAGAACTCAAGGAAGAAACACCAGATGATGGACCAGGCAATGTTGAAGAGCCAGACTCGGAAGAGAGAGGGGTGGTAGTCATGACACCAGAAGATGAAGATGGCAAAGTATGTCTATCAGATGGGTTATGATTTGGTTGAGTCGAAGAAGGCAAAGTTGGACCAGTGCTACTAGGTTGACCTCCATCTCCATTTCCAGAACACGAACCATCACCACAAGTGAAAGTATAAGTGGCGCAACTGTAATGATGGCAGAAAACAGTAGTGATGGCAGTCTTTTCAACAGGAACAGGCATAGGAGCAGGAGAATAGCACATGTCGAATATACAAGTATATGTCTTAGTATGGCAAGCACTACGAAGACAAGAGACGGTGACTGAAACAGATGGTGTGATGGTGACGGTCTTCGTTTGACAGGAGCAGACGGTGTTGGTACAGGTTAATGTGACTATTTCAGTGCCAATGACAGTTGTGGTGACGTAGTTACCTGGACCAGTGACGCTTGATGTTGGGTTGTATGTGACTGTCGTTGTGATGATGTCGTTTCTACATTCGCCTCCGTCTATGCATGTCACGGTCTCAAAACCACAGTCTTCACTCTTTGTGTTCTTGCACCAGTAAATTGATGTTGTCCAGGTTGAGATGGTTGAGTTGTTGTTGTCGTTTGGTGGTTGAGGTGGATGAGTTGGTGTTGGAGTTACGTTATTGTTGTCGTTTCCATTACCATTACGGTGGGTATCGGTAACTGTGATAGTCTCAGTTTGTAAATTACAGACATTGTTGACACAAGTGTATGTATAAGTCTTACAGTAAGCATTTTCAGGACAGACAGCAGTTGTTGTTGTAACAGCAGGTGGAGCCACAGGAGTAGTTGTTGGAGCAGGAACTTCAGCTTTAGGAACATTAATGGTGGTGGTGGAATGAGCACAGACATCATTGGTACAGGTGAATGTAACAGTTTCATAATTCCAAACAGTTATGGTGACCCATTGAACTTCAGGTTCAGGTTGTTCAGGTGACTTTGGTCGAGGTGGAACAGAGGATTGTGGAACAGTGATGGTGGTGGTTGAATAAGCACAAACGACATCAGTACAGCTTAAAGTGACAGTGTCAGTGTCGATAACAGTGGTAGTGACCCATTCAACAGGTTGGGTGATAACAGGTGGTGGAGTGACATCTGGAGGAGAAGTTGGAACTTCTGCTTTCGGAACAGTGACTGTGGTCTTGGAACAAGCACAAACGACATCAGTACAGCTCAAAGTGACAGTGTCAGTGTCGATAACAGTGACAGTGACCCATTCAACAGGTGTAGTAGAAACGACAGATGATGGTTTGGTGACATAAGGAGAAGTTGGAACACGGGACTCAGGAACGGTGATGGTGGTGGTTGAACAAGCGCAAACGACATCAGTACAGCTTAGAGTGACAGTGTCAGTGTCGATAACAGTGACAGTGACCCATTCAACAGGTGTAGTAGAAACGACAGATGATGGTTTGGTGACATAAGGAGAAGTTGGAACACGGGACTCAGGAACGGTGATGGTGGTGGTTGAACAAGCGCAAACGACATCAGTACAGCTTAGAGTGACAGTGTCAGTGTCGATAACAGTGACAGTGACCCATTCAACAGGTGTAGTAGGAACGACAGATGGTTTTGTAGTGAGTGGAGGTGGCTTGCTAACTTGAGGAGAAGTGGTCACTTTAGGAGGTTTACTGACTTGAGGCTCAGTGGTATCTTTAAATGGTTGACTTTCTTGTGGTTTAGTTGGCTTGACAGGGACCGTTGAGGTTGTAGTTGGAACACAAGACTCAGGAACAGTGATAGTGGTAGTTTTATAAGCACAACGGGTGTTAGTGCATTTCAAAGTAACGGTTTCAGTATTGAAGACAGTTGTAGTAGTCCATTCAATAGGTTGCTTAGTAGGAGAAGTAGAAGTTAATGGAGTTGTTGTTGGAACATAAGATTTTGGAACAACGATGGTGCTAGTCTCACAAGAACAGACAACATCAGAACAAGTCAAAGTGATAATGTTAGTGTTAATGGTGGTTGTTGTGGTCCATAAAGGCACTGTTGAAGTATGAACTGGATGAGAAGGTTGTGAGACCTCATCAGACGAGATTGAAGATGAAACAGTTGAACTGGAAGTTGTGTTGAAATAGCCATTGACTTCAGTGAAGGCTAATGCCAAATTTGATAGGCCGAAAAGTAACAGTGATCTTGAAAGGATCATATTGGTATTGTGTATTGATAGTAGCGAGCAGTAACTATTGATGGTTGAAACAACAACAAGTTACGATAAAGATATTGGTACTGGGAAGATTGGGGGAAGATGGAAGGTATTTATACTGGAAAATATATACCGGGTGGCAAATGGCAAATATCAAAAGGTACTGTACTGCATCACATCGCAGTTTACTGTGTACCCACAAACCTTCCTTATTTTCAGCGAAACCCGTTGCAAAAATACCAGTATGTAGTGTTAGTGTATCACGTATCATGTGCTTACCAAACGGGCTTCTAAATATAAGACCTGGACATGAAAATTGATTTTAAACCAGAGCCTTAAAACCATAATCATAATCATAATCATAATCACAACCGAACATCGAACATCGAACATCAGATCATTAGATTATCAGATCATCTCGCTTTGGACGTTTTAGAACCCTGATAACAGATCATTGATCAGCCCAAAGGCTTAAAGTCTGGACGGTGAAATCAGTGAAGTCAGCACCGAGTTTTCAAACTTTGATTGGAAGGCTAAGTTGAATGGAGACCGAAACATGAAATACGAACCACAAACCACAAACCACAAACCACGAACAATGAACAATCAGATGTGGTTCACGTGACATACAATACCATACCATGTCATACAGGCAACTTTGTGATTAATTTCCAAAGGGGTAGAATCGTGAAGTCTTGGATATTTTGAACCTGGTCATCAACGTGGACCGTGGATATTCTTTCTTTTGTTTCCCCAGATGTTTCCATATATAAATCTGTTGGCTGGTTGTTGTCTGTTGTCTATTGTCTGTTGTCTGTTGTCTGTTGTCTGTTGTCTGTTGTCCGTTGATGCCAGGTTTGAGTTACCCGAACATAATTTATCACTTGTTGAGTTAGGACATATAAGTGGTGTGCATCAGTATCAAATAGCCCCTGAGACTTACCTATTATTAGATCGACATATTAATTGAGAATTGAAATTCTGATCAAATTTAAAATTTTTTGGTCCGAGTTCCGTTCCGTTCCTGCCCTGGGCCCAGACAGGAGTCAGGAGTATGGATCATTCAGATACTGACCCAGATCTACCTGATTTCAAGTTTTCTGATATGGTATGGTTGTTTCTCATAAACCAATAGTTGAGTCTCATGAGTCATAATATATACTCAATTCTCTTTCGTATTAATTGATATATAAGCTTATAGTATTTTCTTTCCCAACAATTGGACTAGTTCTGTATGAATTCTCTGCAATGATATATATGCATGGCGTTAAGAACTTTCTTAACACCATGCAGGATGAGAATCAGCATAATCAAAGACCAAACGAAATTGACTCTTTTGACAAGGTTAAATTCTTAATATTCTGATAAAATTTGCATTCATCCACACTTACCGGCCGGCTGAACAAGAGCACGAACAATCCATGTTCAAAACAATATCTGGATCAAATTAAAAGTAAAAGAAGTTTCTTGTGAGATCACGTTGTCTACCAAGAGTCAAGACTTACCCACGTATTGAACTCTGTTATAATAAACATAAAATAAATTGAATTAAAATAAATCAAAACTGTAAGGCAAATAAATAAACAACAAATTAATAACAGTTTTTACTCATTTGACCACTTGAATTGAAGACTTGTTCATATATAAGTCGTGGATTGTGCTTTCACTCTTGAATGGTGTATCTAGACTGCTTGTTTTTCCTTGATATCCTCTTGAATCGTTGTTGACTTCTTGACAAGTTGTTCTGTGCTGAATTTTCGATAGACCTCAGCATCTAGTGCGAAACCATGCTGCTAGAACAATTCAAAATATTTGACATTTCAAATGACTAGAATTGGATACAGGAGAACGATATGAACACATTGAACATGACATTACTTAGAACAGAAGCAAAAAGCAAATAGGAGAAGAAGAAAAGAAAAGAAAACGATCAAATAAAATGCAACACTCGTGAAAAAAAAACAATACAGAATGTGTAGTAATATGTGAATTTATGGCAAGGGGTAAGAAGACCATTCAAAAGATCAATATCGAATCATTTAAACGTTCAACTTGACTTCTTCTTCATTGATCAAACTCTTGTGAGGAGTCAAAGCCTTAGCAATGGTAACCTTAACGAATTTCTCAGTTTGTTGAGGAGCTCTACCGATGAAAGTCGATGGGTCCAACAAAGTCTCCAAGTCACCCCAGATAGGCTTGAAGTATGGGGTCTTCTTGATTCTTTCAATCAAATCATTGTCACCACCTTCCTGTTTAACGACAGCGGAAGCTTGATGGGATAAAACTCTGATTTCTTCGTGACAGTCTTGTCTGGAACCACCCTTTTCAACCATAGCCATGATAATGTTTTCAGTGGCCATGAATGGCAATTCGGACTTGATTCTTCTTTCAATGACCTTAGGGTACACAACCAAACCAGAGGTGATGTTCAACAGGGTTGATAACAAAATATCAGCGGTTAAGAAAGCTTCTGGGATGGAGATTCTTCTGATGGCGGAATCATCCAAGGTTCTCTCAAACCATTGAACAGCAGAAGTTTGGAAAGCATCTTGGTATAAAGAACCCAAGTGTCTGGCCAAAGAACAGACCCTTTCGCATCTCATTGGGTTTCTTTTGTAAGCCATGGCACTTGAACCAATTTGGGATTTTTCAAATGGTTCTTCAACTTCCTTCAAGTTAGCCAACAATCTAATATCAGTGGCCATCTTGTGACAAGTGGCACCCAAAGAAGACAATGGATGCAAAGCATCTATATCAATCTTTCTGGAGTACGTTTGACCGGTACATGGGTAAACGGTCTCAAAACCTAACAATTCAACAACCTTCTCATCCAATTCTTCAACCTTGTCGTGGTTACCATGGAACAAAGACAAGAATGAAGCTTGAGTACCAGTGGTACCTTTAACACCTCTCAAACCAATATCATTTCTAGCTCTTTCAAAATTTCTCAAATCCCATAGCAATTCTTGAAGCCATAAAGTGGCTCTCTTACCAACAGTGGTCAATTGAGCAGGTTGGAAATGGGTCCAACCTAGGACAGGCAAGTCCTTATGTTCCAAGGCAAAGTTAGCCAATCTGTTAATGACATTAACCAACTTTGGAATCAACACGTCGTATGCATCTCTCAAGAAAATCAAGTCAGCATTATCGGTGACGTAACAAGAAGTGGCACCCAAATGGATAATACCAGCAGCAGCAGGACAAGTTTCACCGAAAGTGTGAACGTGAGCCATGACATCGTGTCTGACAATAGCTTCTTCCTTCTTAGCCTTTTCGATTTCTTCATCTGTGATAATCAAATGCTTGGACATTTGCTCAATGGCTTCATCTGTAATGACAGTCAATCCCAGACTTTGTTCTGCAATGGCCAAGTTGTACCAAAGTTTTCTCCATGTTGAGAATCTGTTTCTGGTGGAGAAGATTTGGGACATCTCCTTGGAGGCATATCTGGAGGAAAGAGGGGTTGCGTAAGCGTCGTTGGACATTATTGAAAGTTGATATTCGATGAAATTGGAGGCGGTTTGACACTCAAGAAGGAAAAGAAGGGTCTGTGAAAAAGAGAGGGAAAAAGTGGAAACAGGATTTCAGATGTAGTAGTTTGATTTTGCAGTTACAACTTACTCCAGCTTTTGGAATTTGAATAAATCTGACTCCTCCCGTTAAATTACTGCAGTGCACTGCCAGGCGGAGAGACCCGGGTCAGACTCCGACCAAATTTTCGCAAAACAAGCCACGTTGGCCGTCGGTTGAACAAGTTGAAAACTTTAAGCTACGAACAGGGGACGTTGGCTATAAGGTTTCAGGCTACCATATGTGCGGGGTCATCAACAAAGTCTTAAACATGATCATGCAACCGTATTCGGTGATGGACCTGTTGGTGTAATGAAGACTGTAGTCCGTGATGAGGTTAACAATGAAGAGTGAGCATGTGCTTCGCTCAAGTCAAATCAACATCAATATCTCGAAAAAAGAAGTCAGGATGGATCGAAAAACTGATCTCGAACTTGAAAGTTGAATCACTGCGTACAGTTAGCTATAGGGACATGGGCAGTATAACTTGAACTTCCCCACATGTTAAACTATAAGCTACTATGCGATATTTTTTTCAAAACATTGTTTAATGAAATTTTAAAACATACTATGAAATGGTAAAAGTACAAGATAAAAAAACATGTTAAGCATGAAACACATTTCCCCAGAAAAAATATTACAGACTCAAAAAAGTTAGAAACAAACCGGCTACTCAAAACACCAACCAAATCCATTTCAATAATTATCAACATTGACTTTAGTTATCATCATTTGGAACCTTTGTTTCCCGAAACACCATTTCCCTTATGCTTATGCCCCACAGCGCCAGCGCCAGCCAAACCAGCAGGAACATACTTCTTAACAGCTCTAATCTCATCAGCGGAATAACCAGGCACTCTAATATTCCAATTTCTTTCCAAAGGAAACTGAACATCTTTAGGTTCAATATTCTCTGATTTACGATGCTTGACCAAACGACATGCGAAACTAGTCACCGAAGTGACAAACTCATCAGCCAAATCCAATAACAGATCTTCCACATCGGCATCGATTGGGATTTCTGGGTCTCCTTCCTCTGAACTGATTGATCTCACCAGTTCTTTCAATTTACGCTTGTTCAAGACACGGTCTGATCCTTCTGGTGGTTCTTGTTGAAAGTGTACTGGACGAGGTGGAGGTGGAGGTGGAACTGAAACAACACTGCTGTTCATAAATGATGGTCTGTTGTTTGCAGTTGTAGTCGTTGTAAAACTGTTTGTATTACTATTATTGTTATTGTTAGCAGTGGTGTTAGAATTGTTATTAGCATTGGTGTTGGCATTTGAATTAGCATTAGCATTGGCATTGGTATTCGTATGATTGACCGTGTTGGTGCTGTTTGTAGTATTGCTCTGTCTCATCGACAATGGTTGAATCGATGGAACACTTAATTCACTTGGAATTGCCATGTTTGTAAATTTGTATTTGCTCATCACATCATCTGGAATATTACTTGGTCCAATGGTTATTGGCTTGCCTTGACTAGTCATACCAGACAACACATTGGTACTTGGAGCACCAGACTGAATTTTCTGTTTCTTTAGCGCTGGTTGTTGTTGTGTTTGCTGAGATTGTTGTTGAGCCAATGGAGAGTGAGTAATTGGACCCGGTGAGTCTTTTTGTTGTAAAGGTTGTTGTAAAGGTTGTTGATAGGGTTGTTGTAACTGTGAATTAGACAAAGCTTGTTGCTGTTGTTGTAATGGCTGCAATGATTGTTGAACCTGAGCTTGGGCTTTTTGAGCAGCAGCCAATTGAGCTTTAGTAGGTTTCTTAGATGCGGAGGCCTTTTGAGCAGGCTTCTTTTGCTGCTGTTGATTCGCAGAAGCTGGAGAAGGGGCAGAACTTGGACTTGGTGATACCTTTTGATCATTGACTGCAGCAGTTTGATGCAAATGAGCAGCATTTGTATTATTCTGCTTCATTTGAACAGCAATCTGTTGGGCAATTTTCTTGAATTGTTCCATCTTGATGTTCAGATTCTTTTCTCTTTCAATCAAATTGGAAACTTCTTCTGGCGTGGTTTTGGAATCATTCTTTTTATCTTGAACAAGCTTCAATTGTGTCTTGAGCTTCTCTGCCAGCTTCATCAGACTTTGATAATTTGCGAATAATGCTCTCTGCTGCAGGAGATGATGATGGGCTGCACTTGTAGCAGCATTCTGTTGAGGAGCTGGATTTTGGCGTTGTTGTTGTTGTTGTCGTTGTTGCTGCTGTTGTTGTGGTATTAACTGTGTTTTTTGTTGCTGTTGCTGTTGCTGTTGTGGTTGAGGAGATGGAGTACTTACCTTTGGTGTTGCCGGAGTACTAGAGATTGCAGTTTGTGACACACTCCGCTGAGTTCCCATACCTGGTCTAGTACCAGGAATACTTTGAGTAGATGCACTTCTAACCAATGGGGAATGCTGAGCCACTGGAGATGGAGACCCTGTCCGTTGGTGCAACTGTGATTGTTGAGCAATAGGAGAATTTACAGCAGATGGTGATTGTGATTGTGACCTTGAAGAAACTTGCTGTGGATTTGGCTTCTGTTGGCCTTGTGCCTGGGCTGCTCTTTCAGCAGCCAACTTCTTTTGCCTGTTATGAAATTGAATCAAAATCATTTTGATCTTCTCTGCTTTCCTCACATGTTCTTTCCCTTCAGGTGTGTCAAATCCAGCATTCTTTGCAGTTTCCCTTTCTATATTAAATTGATTCAATAATTGCTGTGCTTGCTGATTGGTCAAGGAGGCGATGGGATCTCTAACATGGGGTTTTGGAGAACCTTGATTTGACCGTTGTTGTTGGTTTGGCTGCTGACTCATTTGTGTAAAATTTGTTATGTTAACTGAAAAACAATAGACCCAAGTCCACGCCTGATGAAATGTACTGCTTTATGCAATCTAGGCTTTAAAGTAATGTGATAGGTGGAGTTTTCAGTAAATCCCCATACACTTTCATCTAAGACTTACCGTGTTTATATTACAAAATTTTGGACGTCAAGTGTTTCGTCACTCCGGGTGTACGGGTGGAGTAGTTGGCAAAATTTAAATCGACGCATAGGCCTGTCGATCGACGCACTGTTTTTTTGAAAGTTTTCGTACACGATTCAGATCGATCCGAATGACAGCAGAACCGGCAGTTAACGATTCAACAGGAAATAGGCATGTCCCTGAATTGCGTTTTGAATTCTAAATAGAGCAGAACGAATTTTCTTGCATGATGGTTGCAATTTTTGCTTGCCTCAGTATAAATATCTCTCACAATCATGATATTTCAACTTAGTCATTTACAAAAGAAAGTGCATCGGTGCATCAATAATCATCATCTCAGCTAGAAAGATGAAGGCATTCTTTTCATCCGACAATAGAACAAATGTTCAATCATTTGTCTCAACATCAACATCACTGTCGAAAGCAATCATTGAATCTACCTCTTCAGCAAGTGAAATTCAAAGAAAAGTTTACCAACTGATTTATTTCACAGTCAAACAGTTTCTGTCAACTTACGACACTTCAAACAACGAACATGGTGTGTTTATCTGTTCTCCATTACCGTATAGTTCAGTTTTCAAGAATACTTATTCAGGTGATGGTTCGGGGTCTGGTGATGAATTTATTGTGTTATCTGAGTCAATTAGAAAGCAAAGTGCTTTTCCATGCGGTCATGATTTTGTGATCCATCCTGTGTTATTAGATGAAAAAGGCGATGATTTATGCTTGGTTATTGCTGATTTGAGATATGCAGTTGTCATCGTTTTAGATCTACAGGCTGATTTCACTGCTACTGAAAGATACTACGAAAGAAGATGTCATGGTGGTAACGATTCATCAATTTCTTGTGTTGAAAAGACCAACGATTGTATTGTTGACTCTAATGCTCCGGCCGATCAGGAAACATTTTCTGCAAGATGAAAATTATTTGGTAAGATAATCAGACTGCTGATTAAGTTGTACGAAGGGTATCGTTTTCTTTACGATATTCAAGAGATTGATTTGTGGGTCAAAATCGTTACTGATGTTGAAGGTGGGGTTTCTGGAGTTTCAGGAAATATAAAAGCTGTTTTGGCTACATTGCAACAAGAATATTCAGTTTTTTGTTCGAGAAGAAAATTGTGGTAGTACTTCTTTGACTCTTCATAATTTTCCAGAAGATATTGACATGGATAAAGAGGAGAACCATAATGATATTTGCAATGATTTATTCGCTCCGGATGGTTCGCGGTTCAAGGTATTCGAAATCAAAATCAAGAGAACAACTAGTGCCACGTTTTCTGCTGAAGTAGACCAGCCAAAGGAATTGAAATTGGAAACAAAAAGTCATCAGTTTTTCCAGAGTATTTTGAGAACCCCAAGTAAAATTAACAAGACAAAGAAACGTGTCCAGTTTGCCGCTTTGCCTGCTAAAGATGTTTACAGAATTCCAATCAAGCTACAACTGAAAGAAATCAGAAACAGACATAGACAGAGTGTGGTGAGAAGAGCAGAGGGTCACTATATCAGATATCTGCTTATCTGGCAGTTTCTGGTTCATGATACCATTGTTACTTCATTTTTATAATTATTTCTGTTTTTAATGTATAGTGTGCATACGTAATACCATTCTAACTAGAAGATATATGTAATGCCCCAAAGCTTGCTGCTGATTTTGAACTGGTTGAGGCAGATACGTTAATGTTGATATATAGCATTCTTGCGTGACCTGAGAATTAAGTGCTTGCACAGTCTCGACTCTCGGGCCTCGAGTCTCGACCAAATACGAATTCTCTGTGTTCTGTAGCTTGCTTCTTTTATGGCGTACGAAGAAATGGATTCTGAATACTGATCCGCGTGTTAACTTTAAGTTTGATAGATACACCCCTGATAAGACTCAAGAGAAGTGACATGAGTGAAACTAAAATATGAACCAGAATATATACAAGAGTATAACAAGAAAAAGTAGTAGCAGCATTATGCCTACCAAATCCTTAGGCATCAATTGCCATTTTGCCTTCTTGAATAAATCATCAAGGTCAACGAACGGAGAAACCATAGTATCCATGCTTCGAAAATTGTATTTGTACCGCTCAGCCCAACCACGGTATCGGTATGAGTGTTCCAGACTTTTGAAAGCATAATAGATTGTTGAACTATAACCAATTGTCTCTTCAGGTATAGAATATTTCCGAAGTTTCTCCTCGATGTCTTTATATTGGGCCAACATCTGAGACTTAGTGCAATCAGAATCAACTTTTAAAGCCTGCATTATTCGTTCAAGATTTAGAGCTAGAAGTTTTCTTTCTTTCAATGAGATTGTATCCAATTGAACTAAAATGGAGAGAGATGGTGAAATGAAATTCTGTTTAACGGACGTGGAATCCAATATATTCGAGTCAACTGTTTCCTGGATGACTAACCTCAAAACATGTTCCTCATCTGTATTTGCCAAAGGCAAGCAAACATGCCTGTCAATCTTGTCAACCGACTCACGACAGCCGTAGACAAGCAGATTTCTGGCCAATTTATCAACATAAACTCGGTAATCCAAAATGTTTGTAAGTCTAGGCGTATTTTGCTTCAATCTAAACACAGCAGATAATATATTCGGACCAACTGCTTTTGCATCCAAGTAAAACTGCAAATCATTGTTTTGTGACTTCAATAGCTTTATCTCTTGACTCATTGTATGACATTCATTTTTCAATCTTCGAATTTCGGCTGCTTGGCGTTCAATAGTGCAGTCATTTTGTAAAAGGGTCTTCTCCATTGATTTAAATCTCTTTTCCCTCATATGAATCATCTTGTCCTCTGCTCGTTGATATTCCATACGTTCTTTAACTGTGCACATATCTTCCTTCATTTCACGATCGCTTTGTTCTTTTTCACTGAATAACATTGGTTGTGGTTCCTTCATTTTAGTATTTGATATTTCATGACTTTTGCCGTTTTTCATACCACACAGGATCATCTTTCTTTTGCGACGCCCGAATTGAGACTGAGGGTCTGCTGTTGGTGTGCTTGTTACGGCGCTTGATGTGGTTGAAGCCGATGTTGATATTGATAGAGAAACCGATGGAGCTGAAGTCTTTGAAAGACCTATATTTGTTGAACTGATTGACTTCATATTGTTTGCCACGTGGTTGTAATTGAGAAGTACTCGTTACTCAAAGTTAGCTAATTGACAGCAGTCACAGGATACGTGTTTCACAACTTCAAAACTATGAGAAGCTGATAGTTTGAATCCTGATTGGATTTTGAATTTGAAGTTAACGATCAATCGACAAAACACTAGGAGAATCGAGATGCCTTTCAAATGTGAGCACTGCTCTGCACAGTACTAGAGCCTCTAGAAGTCGGGACTTGGTGCGAACTTGTGTCAAGGCGGCATGAATCGTAAGTTGTAACTCGTTATCGCAACAGTGTTTACTGTCACTTTTAACTTCCCCGAATCCCGAGTCCCCGACCGATGTACAAAGCCTGATTCCACTTAACAATTCTCTCCTTTGCCAAAAAATTAAAACACAGGACAACGTACACATAATCTACTACATGCAAAAAAGTCAACCACAATCAATACGACATGATATATCCACTCTCAACGTAAATGAAATCCGCTACACAACCGTATAACTACCATGTGGAAAATATCTGAAGCAATCGGTGCTACAACGATCGTCAATGCTCCATCAGACATCTTGTTGTTATATGCTTGCAAGATCACCAGAAACTTTTCACTTGCAGGGCTAACATTAATTCTGGCTTTATTTTTGAAAGAAATCGGGTTTTCTGCTAGTCATATTGGTTTGTTCATTAGTCTTAATGCGTTTGGTGATTTGATAAAGACTTTAGTGTTGAGCTCGATTGTTGATCAGATAGGAAGAAGAAAAATGATGTGTTGGTGTTATCTCACTATGACATTAACCGATTCAGTGTTCATTTTTTGCGAGGACAAGACATTGTTGACTGTGATTTCATTTGTTGGTGTATTCAGTGCTAGTGGTCTAGATACTTGCTTGTTCAGAGCTTGTGAACAGATGGGTATTGCTGAGATGAGTACCCCAAGAGAAAAATCAGATTATTTCAGCTGGTATTCTTTTTTTGCAGTTTGTTGTAAAGCAGTCGGTTCTTTGATTTACGGATGGTTCATTTGGATTCTCGAGAAAAAAGTTGGTTTTTCAAAGATTGACACCTACAAGATTTGTTTCGGCACTGTGACCATGCTATCTTTCTTGGATATGTTTCTTGTTACTAGAATGAGTACTAAGATCGAACTACACTTACCAGATGAGCCGAATAATGTGGAGGAACATGAAGAAGAAGATGAGCCATTAATAAGCGAAGTCGCAACGGATGTTGACACTGTTGAGTCATCCAACTATGGATCATCAGACTTGAAGTTAGCGGAACCAGCCGATGCAGTCAACAACAATGAAACAAACTCTACCGAATCAGATGAGTTTTCCGATATACACACCAAGGTCCATACCAGTACCGGTTACGGGAAAGTCTTTCAAATTGTGTTCTTATATAATGTTGACTTGTTAGGTGGAGCTATGACTATCGATACTTGGCTTTCATACTACATGGTGGATCGATTCAACACCGTCTCCAAAACCATCGGTGCCATTTTCCTAATCATCAACAGTGTCAATGCTATGATGGCATTAGTTGGAACAGTTTTTTGTAAGAAGTATGGTTCAATCTACACAATGATAGGTGCTCATGTGATAGGTACGTTTTTCACATTTTTAATTCCATTTGCTCCTGATTTACCTACTCTCTGTCTATGCTTGCTTGGAAGAAATATGGTGAAAACTATGGATCAAGGCCCAAAGACTGTTTATTTGACTCTTACTGTCGATAAGGATAAACAATCGTATGCGTTGGCTATGCTGAACACATTCTCGAAGTTGAGTGATTCGATCGCTCCTATAATCACTGGAATTCTAGCTAATGCTGATATGCAATGGTTCAGTTTTATTTTGGCTGGTGTTGTTAGGGTCAGCGTTTATGAAGTTGGCGTTATGAGCTTGTTCTGGAAAGATAGACATCTGAACCCCAAGTGATGTTTACTATATCGCAATTTTTTGTATAGTCACTCGATCATTATACTTTGAGTAATAGATTATGGAAATTGATTTTATATTCTGCTTCTAATTCCTTTTGCACTATTTTCAGTATTTGATATCAATTCTATTACAAGTTCACGGGCAATATAAGACCTTCAAACTTACTAATCTGGCTGACTTAAAACACCCTAGGTAGTTCGGAATCTCGGAATTTATTACCGTATAACCTCAACATCCCAACCTGCACAGATATAAAATCCATAGCTATTAATTATCTTTCCTGAAACTTCATCTATTTTCTCCATCATATATGCAACGCAGATAGACTGGAGGTTCAAGTATAGGGGTAAGAAGAGTTGAAAGAAGGACATACATGTGTTGGAGTATGCTAGGGATCAATCCGAGGGCAGTAATTGACTCTTGGACTCTGGAACTCTCAGCTCTTAGTCTTGAAGTTGAGTCTTGGATCGATCGAATCTCCCAAGCTCAGAGCTACTATGGTAACTAAGCTGGGGGTCTAAGGCCAGTGGATGTACCTACCCCTTTAGAGTGGAACTCAAAAATGAAGGAACATGAAAACATTAAATATTCAAAACAACAGAGACGATCCACCTTTTGGTTCATGACATCTGAGTGTACCTTATAACCTCGCATCATCACTGGTTACTATCTGGCTTAGTTGGCAGAGAAAGACAATTGGCACATAGATATAACTAAAGCTACGGAGAGATACAGTTACTAGGACAAACAAGCTTGGTTCATACGTTACAAAATGGTTACCAAAAGGGAATCCGTGCTGGACAAAGATGATCAGATCATCATGGGTGCATATAACCCAGTGGAAGCCCAACTTGAGATTCTACAAACTGAGCTCAACAATTTGAACAGAAGTGATAGAGAGTTACGAGAAGAGTCAAGAGGTATTTTGAAGATCCAGAACAGTTATCTCAAAAAGAAAGTGAGGGAACTGGAAAGGTTGAGTAATGATAGGTTGGCACAAATTGGTGAATTGAAGTTAGAGAATGCAAAATTGGGTAATTACAAGTTCAATTCTGGAAAACTGGTTGATAAGTTACAGGAACAAAACAGAAACTTGAAATTTTACTTAACTGCTTCAAACTTGAACTTGAACAGATCAGCAAAGTCACCAACGTCATCAAATAAAACTGGAAGTCCACAATTGCATCAACCGAACTTTGCACAGATTATATTCAACATCAAGTCCAATACACCAACACTCACAGACCTTTTGGAGTTTGACAGGTACTGGTACAAACTGAGCCAAAACCTGATGGTATACGGCTTTGACCAAACAGTGGCACACTTCAACAAGAAGGACAAATCCAGCCTGTCATCACCCAAATTCACAACTGATGACGAAACGCCATTGAAAGATATAGACGAAGAAAAACTCCTAACTTGCATCCTACAAGAAACAATAGATCCTGGATTACTGTACCTCTTTGATGACGTTCTTTTCCTCCCACCATCTCACAAAGTCTCCAATGCAGTCTGTTTCCTGATCCGGATAAACGAGCAATGCTTATGTGAAAAGGCAAAATTGGTTCCAAACCTAAAGTTCAAGATGGACAAATGGAGGATCCCGAAGGGTCCAATATCCAGCCCAACTTCAACTTCAAAGGATCCTATAGAATCTGCCAAATCACATTATTTCAATCTTTTTCAGAAAGTTGAGGATCGAATCACCCGATATTCTTTGCAGAATGAGTTACCTGCCAATGAGATCTTGAAGTTTGCGTATCGTGGCATTCGTCTATCTTCGCCTGAATATAGGTCCTGGGCTGAAGAGTTTGAAGAGTTACATGGATTGGATCAATATGATGCATATTTGGCATTTGATGATTTGGAGGATTTACAAGCTCAGTGTTATCCTAAAGTGAAGACGTTGGACTTTTGTTTGTTTCTTGGGTCTGTTATGTTGGGGTTTATGCTGTTGGTTTTACTGTGTACCTGGATATCCTCCCATTGAGTTTTCTTAGCGTCTATTCAAGGGCTGACCAGCCGTGACTTTATATTTCATTGATACCCTATTATTTCGTATATGGGTTGATAAGTACTTTTTGTTACCATGTATGGGTATATACATCTATACGGTCTACTTTCAATATATAACGAATTAGCCATGAGTTTTAAATTGATTTCAGCAATATGGTACTAAGAGAAATTGAGATGAATGGATCCATCGATGCAAAAAGCTTCAATAGTTTTCCAACTTCACTTGAGGCAGTCAAGCTGGGCCTGCCAGTACAATTTTCAGAGATGATCGACCAGCTCATGTACTTTGTTCCAAAATCCATCAAATCACTCAAACCTCCGGTTAGTATATCTAAAAACCTTACATTTCCAGCCACCTTAAAATTATCAGAACTGACGTTGACATTCTTGGGAGAATCAAGCATTGAAGCCAATGACCCATGCTGGGAAAAAGCTACCAAGGGATCGATAAATAAAATTGATAATATACTCCCATCATAAGATAGAGTACTCAACAAAATATCAAAATCATTTGAATTATCATCACCTCAAAACGTATCAAACATTGTTATAATCGGAATGATTCCAGATATTTTGTTTATTAGCTCATCCGATAGCTCTTTCCCATTTAACAGTTTGAAGAACTTTCGCCCTCTTGACAATAACTCATTTGACAGGTGCTATGGCATCATCAACAACGTTAATGGCAATGTTACATTTTCAGCCTGTACTTGTAATTTGGTGCTGTATGATCAATGCCTAATGATTTGTTCTGATAGTGATAAGGAATTAATAATGAAGAAATGTAATGGCAGTGATTTGTTCGAAAAAACCAACGTGATCTACAAGAGTTGTTCCGCTTTTTATATAATAATTAAAGTCCAGATTTTGTGGATTCCTCTGCTCATGATCGAGAATACCATATATAATTTCAAATGCTAGCTTATTATGATATATAGTGGAGCCTACATCGAGATAGCTAGTTTTCAGGATCAATACATAAGTAAGTTTAGTTAGATATGTAGGAAGAGCCAAATATAGTCAATAGACTGACAAATGACATAGTATCGTTAACAAATAAGATGAATGGATGTGTAGCCAGAGGTTAATGGTTTTCGAATCCTGACTCCAAACAGAGTTGTAAAAAAATGCATTGGTTAATTAGAATCCAAGAACTCAAAATAGTATATCAGAACTGCTATGAAACTCATCAAATATGGAATCAGTTCATACTCACCTTGCGCTGACTAGCTCCATTCTCCTATTTGATATATGAGACTGTTCTTTGTTTAGCGTTCATTATTATATATACTTTGTAGAATTATCATTTTGTCCTCAAAACTTCTAACATTGGTCATTGAACATTCTGGGACCTACCTCTATGATGTATACTCCAACAGTTGTAACATCAGCGGCAGAAATAAGTAGGATCCTCTGGTGGTTCCATCAAGTGACGAAATATATCGTACCCACTATGAATAGACTCCATGATTCTCATCTTCTTCTTGAAATTCACCACATCATACAAAGGGCAGGTTGAGATACCACCACAGTGTGCTGGCAGACCACACTTTCTGCCCCATTAGGTGGCGGTCATGATCTTCTTGGATTTTTCAGTTGCCGGGTTTCACCTCTTCTTGGTTCCACTTTGTATTTATTTCGATCAGATGGCGAGCGGTCTCTATCGTTACAGCGACATTCAAATCGTTTGCAGTTCAAGCATTCACTTTGGACCCTTGATGGAGATCTCTGAATTATGTCTGTATAATCCCGCTTATTGTGGGGATACACTTCCCTATCAGGCTTGTATTTGTCTGGACATTGTATGGTACCAACGGAATTTCTATCAACAGTGTCAGATTTCCTTCTTCCATTTTCGGTATCTTCTGAACTTCAAGCATTAGAACCATGCAATGAATAATCAGAGACTCTTTGACCTGCCTTCAATTCTAGTTCTTCAACATATTCTAAAGCAGAAACATTCTTGGTATAGTACTCTTCCAAGGCCTGTGTATAATCTGAAATTGTCATCCATTTCAAATTTCTGATCTCTGTGGATTCTTTAAATGAAACCAAACATTCAGGACAACGTGAGGAGACACTTTCTAAAATTGTATATTCATCAACTGAGGCTTTTGAAAGTTGGCTCTCCAATAAAATAGTATTCATCTGTTCTTCTAAAACTTCAGGCTTGGAGAATGTCAGCTTCATAGTTTCCAACTCGCAAAAATGATTATATGAAGTCTTTATGAAATAGCAATGTGCAGCAAGACTGTACAGAACAGCTATCACAGGCCGGTGAGCATAAGAAGATGTCATAAAAGATTTTGGATCAACCATTTTGTATAAATAAAATCCTAGGAGCCTTTTCTCTGTTGTGTTCAACTGGAGATCTGATTTGTTGTGTTCTTGCATGAGATTGTAACCATCAGAAATTGATTTTGCAAAAATGTTCACAGGTATAAGTCCCCGTTCAACATGGTTTTGGCATAGGCGTAATGCACTAGTGAAGTATGAATAAAATCCAGAGATGGAATCTAGTCTTTTGATTTGAACACTTGCCTCATTCTGAACTATCTGTGTTGTTCCAGTGGGATCAAAATTGATATCATTGGGGTGATGAGGGTGCTGGTCTAGCGAGCGTTCATGTTTATGCTGAGATTCGAAGTATTGAATCTTATCATTCATATCAATCAGTAATGAAGTTCATATCACTATTCAAACTGAGATTGGTGGATTATGTGGTCACTGGTACCGTGTAGTATGCATTAAAAACATGTATAATCATGCTAACCAAACAGCCGTGATAAGTCTGAGACTCGATCCTGAGAGTTTTCGAGTGTTGATCAGGACATGTCTGCACCATCAGTTTATTCCACAAACCCTCTATTTGCAACTTGCCATAAACAGGACAAGAAGGTGTTGGAAAGTTGGATGGCCAACAGTAAGTTGTATCAAGTCCAAAAATGGATTTCACAATGGCGATTTAGAACCATCCAGCACTCTGTCCAGAAGTCAGTAGATCCATGAAATCAAGACACATAACATTTGTTGGTGCCCGGCTCTGAGAGTCTGAGTGTTTCTCAACACGCGTTTCAAAATTGTGTAAGAAGTGATGAGATGAAAACAGAAACTTCACCCGTTAAACTGACATGTCTCTTTACTGTCTTCAAATTCAACTAACTTGCAAAACAACTGGAAAATCTTGCCATCATGATGAGCTTATTTAAATTTATGATCATTTCTCCCAATCCTTGAAAGTTGACCATTGTCATGTTGGTAGTCATCTTGACCACTCTACAACAACCAGTCAACAGCAACAATTTGTATTCAAAATGTTGAGACATGCCAACAAGAAGCAATTATCCAATCAAGTTAACCGTACTTCCAAAACATTGTCAATTGGTACAATTGATGCTCTACTTCGAGATGCTAATGCTCATTTAACCTCAGGTGCTAGACCATTATCTGTTCTCTCTGCCCCAGAATTTGTTTCTTTAACGATCCAAGGTAAACCAATGCCAAAGTCAAAACTTTCCAGACAACACCAACCATCTAAACAAAAATACAATAACAATCACAATTTCAAGATCAAAGAAAAACGTCGTTCCTCATTTGACAGGGAAGTCGAAGATAATCAAAATGATAGCCCTATTTTCAACTCCAAAATTGATTGGAAAGTGAACCAGTTTGAATCCGTTTTGAAAGAAGCCTGCCATCACTTGACACTTCCTGCTGACTTACACCAGACTCCCGTTTTGAGAATTGCTAGTATACTTCATACTGAACTTGAGCGCTACCGTCGTGATCGTGAAGGATACGTGGCATGCAACGGCTCATATCATAAGAAAAAGAAGCGATTACATATTTCAAAACCTCTCAAGAAAGTGAAGAGCAAGTTTTTCTCTTCCTCCAAGAACTCCTCATCATATTCATCATCCAAGTCTGCTACTGTTGACAAGATTATGACTTACTTACAATCAAATTTGGTTCTTCACGCTAACGGCAGAATTGCCATCAAGGAATTACTAGAGATACTTTACAATTATGGTGTTGCTATCCCAGAAGGCGGAATCAGTGATATAGTTAACGGTTATAGAAAGAATTTGAAGATTAACTTGGATTTGTTGAACGACACAGAATATATCTTACGCAATACCAAGCCTCTTTCAGAATTTGGTTCTTTCTGTATCAATGTGGGTCAAACAATTATGGACAAGCATACTTTTGCCAAGTTTGAATTCGATGTTTTCTGGAAAAGTGTGAAGGTTGGATGGAACAACCTTAATTCTCAAGATCAGAAACAAATGTGTGCTCCCTTAACTGAAGATGCCGATGATGCTGTCAATGATTCCTTTGATTTATTTATCCGGAACATGGGCGAACAAGCTGATGTTGATAGTTGTTCTTTCGGTAGTCATATTGAAGATGATTTAATTGATTGCTTTAGCTCAAGTACTCGGTTTGAAGAGTCAAAGGCCAAAAGAGAAACAGAGGAATCTGAGAATAAGAAAAAGAAACGTAAAGAGAATACTGGACACCGTGATGGTGATGGTGGTAGATATGATGATGCCGAAGAAGATGAGAGAAATCTTTTTGCTGTTACCTGTGCTGGTGCTGTAAAGTATACACATTCTGGCTCTGATGATGAAACCAAGTATCCGGGTAGTGCAGATGACGCCAATTCCCCAAGAGATGAACCACTTCCAAACCCTAACAATGATCCCCAACACGAAGGTGGTAACATAAACCCAGTTTATTCCTCTCATACTCCAATTGCTACAAACTTAAATTCCAGTTCTGTCAATGAAACCAGACTTGCAAGAAGCTCTGTTGATTCCAAGGTAACCAACAAAACCAATGGAACCAGTGATACCCCTCTTACCTCTCTCGAAATCCACTCTCAGGAGACACTGTTACGACCTGCTTTGAAAAATTGTGAAATTCACAATCATGTCATGGATTTCAAGAAAGAAAACATTGTCTTTTGCAACTACCAAAGAATCAACCCAGTTCGGCCTGATCCATTTGTTCAAACCATAGCCGATAGACTCAAAGAGAAAGTTATTGCATATTATCAAGGTAGATACCAATCAACACAGTACTTCAAGCCTAAGGTTGTGTCATCTGTTCTGATTCTTCCTAGCCAATTTTATAAAAACTTCAGTGAACCAGATAGTCGACCATGGGAACAATTGGATATGAGAATCAAGAGAGTTTATTATTTATCGTTCAAGTCATATTATGAGTATCTTTACGAGAATTTACAGTTAGATGATGCAGTTGATGATGAAACCTGGGAGTTTTTGCAGCATGTTGCTGATGTTTGTGTTGAATTTTCTGATTTCAATGGTAAGTTGGTTTTACTTTGTAATTTAGAACCTGCTCCTCCTCTTCGTTTGATTGGAGAAGATGAAAAAGTCAATTAGGGTTATGTACTACTGTAGTTATTCATATGTTTTTGGTATATTCGATTTAACGATGCGAATATAAAGAAAATTAACAGCGCACGATGAACGATTAAAAATATAAGAACTAATATACAATTTGGTATCTAAATGAAAGTAAAAAAGCAAACTAAAATTTGGGGTTTTAATATTCTATTCCTGAAACTAGCAGGCATGAATCTCTGTGTTTAACGAACAAGAAACTTCCACAATATTGTGATCAATGACAAATTTGTAGTTGCTCTTCGGAGCCTTTTTCTTATTCAAATCAACTAGCACAAAGTGTCGAAATAGGGTATCAACTTTGGTGGTATCTTCCAGCTGAGGAAACTCAGACTCTTCCTTAATCATCTCTCCCACAGAATGAAAGACTGATTCAGTGATGAACTTCAACTTGGAGTAATAAATGAATGGAATCTCAAGAACGTAAATGGCCACGAACTGATAACCCATAGGAGGCTTACTCTCTATACTGAACGAAGGCAAAGAACACGACATATACTCCTTGATCACGCTTTCCTCTTGAGCATCCGAGCAACAACTATTGACCTCAACTTCAAACCAATAGAACGGCCAGTTGTTCTTGTCTTCTGATATCGGATGGAGACCATATGCCACTGAGTGATCACCAAATTGTAATGGTCGAGGAAGTCCATATTTTGCTTCTAATTTTGGGTTATTGCCATATAGTTCCATTCCCAGTGAAAGGTAAGAGTGTGTGCATGTTGTAGGATAAGCTCTGTAAACACCTATGGCTTCACTCGATAGTGCTAGTTCATCATAGAGTGACTGTAGGTTAGATGGATTTGTGATGTTGAATTTCTTGACACTTCTCTTGTGCTTGAGAGTCTTGAGACTGCTATATGTGGTAGTTGTTGCTGTTGCTGACATTAAATTAACTGGTCATGGTGACTTTCTAAAGAAACAAGAAGAAAAATGGGGAAGAAAAGAAACACGTCTTGATACGAGCATTTCGTACTTAGTATGTAAAAGGCATTTGGATTGAGAGATGCTGCAAATTCGAAGCTAATTAACGCTAAAAAGGTAGGCTGATTTCGTTTCATTTGTTCTCAATTCGGTCAAATTCTTTTCTTATTGAGTTTCCTCTTTGGGAACATTCCCAGACGGCTAAATAGCACAATAGCCACTTCGCCGTGCATCACGTTATCGATAGAAAAAAATTGGAAAAAAATTTGAAGATCAAAAAAATCAAATTCATCAGCAGACACATCATCGAAGTCCATGATATCTGTTTTTCAGGTTTAAACCAATTACTATTTCATTATCAGACAACCATACCAAACAAATTATACAATTTAATATATCAACCCAAAATGGCAAAGAAAATGTCGAAACATTCCAGAGCTGCTCGTCGTGGAGAAATTGATGTGTCAGGAACCAATGAAAGTAGAGATTTAGAGAGCATTCCTAGACTTCACAAAACGGATACCATCTCACCTATGATTAGAGCATCTGCAGAAAAGAATCAGCAGTTACTTTCACAAAGGTTACAGAAGAAGAAAAGCAAAACGGGAAGAGTTGGAAAAAATGAAGGGTTAAGCAAAATCAGACAGAAAAGAGGTAGTATTTTAAGTGACAAGTTGAGTTCCAAGATTGATGCTCGTATAGCTAGAGCTAATATGATAAAGTTTACAAGAAAAAGTAGTTGGGAGCAAACCAACAAGTTGACGAAATTAGAGTTACTCAAAACAAAGATGAAAAATAAGATTGCTTTAAATGAAACAAGAAAATTAGAACAAGAAAAACAAAATCATGATCAGATGGCTGAAGACGACGACGAATTAGATATGGATCTTGAAGAAACAAAGGAGGAAGTTCCTACGCTGGTGACCAAACAAAACGCATTTGAATTGCTAGGCGAAGACGTCGAAGCCTAACTGTGTGATGACCCCAAACTCAACTTTTCTTCGAACAATTCATCTATCAAATACAACAGATTATTTGCATCTTCTCTAACCAATAAGTCCGAATCGTTCAAGTTTATGTATTTTAATAAAGCTTCTAATTTCGAACCACGCTCATTTCCAATCAATTGTAAACCACCAGCACCGTTAGTAATTGTAAGGATATCATTGATCAACACTAGAATTGATCTTCTTATCGGTCCTTCTTCTTTTGATCTTTCCAAATTCAACACACCATTGATAACATCGTAGATATCATTGATTTTCCCTTTGAGATAGTCGTAGTTTGAATGTTTGCAACATGAGCCAAGCAAGGAAATTGCAGACACTCTCAACTTCTCATCAACATCTCCTGTTTTCTTATCCTTTCTCACAAGTAAAAAGCAACCATTCAATATGGAGTCAGCGACTTCCGTATTCAATTCAAAATGATCATTAACGTATCTTAATAAAACCTCACCCATTCTTAGTCTCTCATCTAGTTTATGTGTAGGTGACCTGTATATTTTCAAGTATCTTTCAAGTAAATCATTGACATGCAAATCTAGTAACTCTTTCAAGCCTTTGATTGCATTCAAGTACAAAAATGGTTCCTGATCTCTCAAAAATGACAAGTGAATAGAAACACATCTGTTCAAATCAACATCACAAGTCTTGGCCAACTTAATGAGCAAATCCAATCCATAGACCTTTATCGGTGGTAGTGGGTCTCCTATATTTTTCAGGGCTCTCTCTAACTGTTTATCTTTAATTTGTTTCTCTGCTTCTTCTTTGGATGTTAACACTGGCTTGTTAGCAGTCATTTCATCTATCTTTTGTTTCAATTTTGGACTAGTGGTTTCTCCTTTGATCTTTTGCAACTTTGCAATAGATGATTCAGTTATAGAAGATTCAGCCATGATGGTACTCAACAAATCAAAAGCAACTTTCTGAATCTCACTGATTTGATCATCACCATCCTCGTCATCAGAATCGACCTCTTCAGTCTCTTCAGCGATAACATTTAAGTTGGTGTTCGAAGAGTCTTCTTTCATAGACATGAATGTTTGAATAACATCTAGTAAATCATCAACCGACTTTCCTAATCTCTCTTTAAATTTTTCCACTATCAATTCCAACAACTTCAAGTCAATCAAGGTGAGGAGTGGGTCATCATTTAATTCATTATGGTCTAGTTTGAACCATCTTTTCAAAGCTTTAGTGAAAACAAATTGAATCTTCCCGGGGTTATTGTCATCTAAAGATTTTAAAATATGCATGGACGTTTGTAACATGAAATCAATATTGGATATGATTTGATCTAAAGAACTATTTTGCTTATCGACTTTACTTTTGATCACCGTCAATTTATTTTCACCTTCTGCAAACTCCCACGATTCACCACCAGAAACACAACAATTGTGGAATAAATGATCAAGTGGATCGTTCTTATCATCAAGGCTCAAGTAAGTTAACAACACATTTTCCACAATGGTGAAGTCTTTTTCATTTCTCTTTTGATATATTAGATATCCCCATACTGATGGCAAGATCGGCTTGAACATACAATCCAGGAATTCAAATGTACTTGATCTTCTAGAAAGCGAAAGCAAAACATTGAAAGCATTATTAAGCTCTACCTCCGAACTTAAAATGATACGATCATCGTCTTCCTTGGTATGAGGTTTCAGTTCCGGATCAAAAATATACCAGACTCTCTTGAACATGAAATCAATCACCACACTTTTATTCAATCCATACAGTCTAAAAATCAAAGCTGCGACAATGGAATTCATGACTGGTCTATTGACAAGCACCAATAATTGATAGAATTGGTCAAACAAAGTTTGGAAATATTCAATTGTCGAAAGGCGACATTTGCCTTTCAAACTTAGCAAAAGATTGAGTAAATGCTGTAACTTGTTCAATTCCACTTCTTCATTATCTCTCAAACCCATTACTAAATCAATAAGTGCCTGAACACCGTTTTTTCTTTCCAATGGTAGCTTGTTGAGCCTGTCCATGACAAAAGTGTAAAAATTAACATGTGATTTGGTTATCCCGTTCTTGTTACTTATTATTAAAGTGTAGACTGAAAGCAATTCAAATGATGATTCTGCATGTGACTCCAGTAACTTGAAATTTTCCAATGCTGTGGATTTGTTTTCAGGGGATGCTGTAACATAAAGATAGATAGAGCACGTTAATGCATCAGTGTAACCTGAGCCAACTAACACAAGTTTCTGTAAATCTGACCGGTTTTCTTTGGCTGGATTAAGCACGTAGTTGAATGTATCAACTATTTCCTGCAATATCGAACGGGTCTGTTGGCCATCTTGCATATGGGCGATCTCCAATGGCACTTCAAAATTCTTTAATCTTCTTTTCTGTAAAGGTATTCCCACACCTTGCGGCAAGCACGAATATGCACCTTCAGTGACTATCAAATTAACAACTTTTCCAACAAGCTTGATATCATATAAAGGAATGGATATGAATGTTTGATCGGGTTGATTCTTCTTCAATGTAGATTGATGTATTTGCTTAAGATAATCTAAAAGCTGGTGTACCACTGCCGCTCTTTTACTTATTGGATCCACTGCATCATTAGTAGTTTCTGTTTGTGACTTTAGTTTCTTATGGAGTTCATCAATAGTATTTTGATTGTCGGGAAGTGGTGTTGGTATTGTTGTGAATTTTTCAATGTTATTTAGTAATTTGCCTAATGAGCCGGATGATCTGGTCCTTTTGAAATTTGGATCCTTTTGGAACTTTGATAAGTTCTTTTTCAATTCTTTCAATTGCTTTGCATCTAGTTTTCCAACAGATATTTTTGAGGTTGACATTGTTTATGTTCAAACTACTTTTGGCGAGGTAAACGCATTGGAATCATCAAACATCCACTACTCTTCGGAGATTAAATTCCCTGGACTATGGACACACTCACAATTTTTTTTTCTCGTAATTTTTTTTCTCCAGCTAATTAAAACTCTTACCTCACAGAACTAAAGCAAACTAAAGCCGACAACCTACAGTCGAAACACAACAAGGCCATTGAAACGAACAGAAATAACATACAAGAAACAATAACCATGTCAAAGCTTACAAAACTTACACAAGATGAAATGGATAACGCCATTTATGACGCTAGATTTGGTGACTTAGAATCACTAAAAGAGATTTTCACAGATGAAGTTGAACCAAGTGTCATAATAACGATAAAAGATGAATATACATTAGCTACACCAATACACATGGCAGCAGCCAATGGACATACGGAAGTGGTGAAATATTTATTATCCATAATACCTAACAAAGAAGATGCCAAAAAACTAGTTGCACAACAAAACGACAATGGAAATACTGCTTTGCATTGGGCTGCATTGAATGGTCATTTGGACGTCATTAAGTTGCTCTGTGAAGATTATGATGCTGATCCATTTGTCAAGAACGTTTTTGAGCATGATAGTATTTATGAAGCCGAGAAGAATGAAAAGGAAGAGGTTGAAAAATACTTTTTAGAAAAATACGATATTGAAGATGACGAAGAGGAGAAAGATGGCGAAGCTGCCCATGAAGAAATCAAGTATAGTGAAGGTACTGAAATTGAAAATGTCACTGCTGATTCAAAGAAAGCTATGAGTGAACTTCAGGAAAAAACCAAGGACCTTAAGGTGTAAGTGTCTCAATTGAGTGCTAGATTTCATAGTTGAGACAAATACATAGTTGGGAATTCTAAGTTTTGTTTCAACATTAATACATTAACATTTTATATCTCACATCGGGTAGTAAAATTATATAGTTTCAGTACAAAATCACCTCCAATCAGAAGTTAAATCTCAAGTTGCTGTTGTACTGCTGTAGAAATCGAAGATAGGTCAATGTTTCACAGCCAGATAAATTTGTACAGCCACAACTTAACTCTTACAATTTTGTGCCGCAGCAACACCAGGCTTCAAAGGTCGTGCGAAAACAAACAAATTTTCCACTCACGGTTCCAAGTGCCAACTCTTAGTCATTTTGGACATGCTCAAAGATCAACGTGGAAAGTTATCAAAGCACACGATCAGACCACATAAATCCAGTGTAAACGACACAACGATAACACAATAACAATGTCATCTGCAGAATTGGGATTTGATCCATCATTGAAGAAAAAGAAGAAATCCAAGTCTACCCGTTCAGAGGGTTCAGCATCACCAGCACCAGCAGAAGCAGAAGCTGATTTATTTGCAGGATTGAAGAAAAAGAAGAAGAAATCTAAGGATACAACAGGAGAAAAAGACCACAAAGAAAGTGTAGACGATGTCACTGCAACATTTGAGAGTCTACATTTGAAGAAAAAGAAGAAGAAATCTAAACACCATGATGTTGACGATTTTGAAAAACAATTGGCTAAAGCCGGTATCACAACTGAAGAAGAAGCTGCCGCTAGTGCTAATCTCCAAGCTAACTTTATACCTTATGATAAACTTTTGAGCAGATTTTTTACCATTTTGAAAGAAAAGAATCCTGAGTTGGCTGGTGGTCAACAAACCAAGTTGAAGATTCCACCACCTGAAGTTCAAAGAGATGGTAACAAGAAGACCATGTTTGCCAATGTCCAAACTATTGCCACTGTGCTGCAAAGAACTCCAGAGCATTTGATTCAATATTTGTTTGCCGAATTGGGTACTTCTGGTTCCATTGATGGTGAAAAGAGATTGATCATTAGAGGTAGATTCCAAGGTAAGAACATTGAAGGTGTTTTGAGAAGATACATTCAGGATTATGTTATCTGTAAGACTTGTAAGTCTATGAACACTGAATTAAAGAGAGAAAACGCTAACAGATTGCATTTCATTGTTTGTAAGGCTTGTGGTTCCACCAAGTCCGTTGCTTCTATTAAGACCGGTTATCAAGCCCATGTCGGTGTCAACAGAAGAAAGAAGGTCTAAATATCTTTTCTATTTTGTTTACTCACTTTTTTTGGTGTTGTATTCCATTCATGTGTATTTGGTAATATGAGTTATTTAAAGAAAAGTTTGATAGGGTCCCTCATCAGCGTCGCCTATATGTATGTTCAATTAGCTCAAGATGGTTGCCGGCTGTTTCTTCCTTTTCGATGCTTCCTGTACTATATACACATTACAAATGTCAAATATTATACACTTCAAATCGTAGAGATTTCTTCCGGTTCCGCTGAATCTAGTAAGCAGTTGCTTGAGAAATAGTAGTAACGGGTATATATGCAGCTATTCAGAGAATGTTATATCCTCAATCAAATCCTCGAAAACTGGATGGATGCAATGCACAATATTACGATCACCCAATTTGATAAACTTGAAGTTAAACAATCTAATTTGTGTTAATTTCAAATTAGAAGCAAAATCTGATTTAGCAACAAAATCATCAGTAGCAAAGGAGTCCAAATACTTGGCGGTTACCTTTCCATCAGCGAACTTCAGAGTTTGAGATTGATGGGTTCGAAGTTTGAAGCCATGTAAAACCCTCTCAACTTCAGTAGCCTTACAAAACTCATAGATAGCAGCCACTTTCACAAACACTCTACTTTTACCCCTCCAGTAATAGCAAAATTCACCTAAAGTATCGCCACCTTCAACTTTCAAATTTCTTAAACTCATCAGTCTTGGTTTCCACATTTGTCAAGCTCAGGTAACTTCTTTTTCAAAAGTCTTATAACACAACGAGGAATATTATAAGAACCGATGCACCCTTTAAATTAAATACGGTCTCTGATAATTGGCGGTAGTCACCATTTATGATCTGATCAGTACTTGAGGCTGTACTCAATTTAAGTCCGCATGAAGTATGTTGATATCTATTTTCTGGCTCAGCTATCAAAGTCTCAATACGGGGAAGCGTTGTTTCCATAACTGAGCACCAATGTCTTGACAAAGGACCAACATGACGCATATAATTTCGAGCGTGGATTAAATAATGGAAAGACAAATCAAAAAAGTGTCTTAATCTAGGATCATCTGATTTCCCAAGACGGGTGAAAAAATCTTCAATCCAAATTTCAAGTGCATCAATTTTCGATTCTGGGAACTGATGTAACAGAATCAATCTTAGAATCGTGTTAAGTTCCAATATCCACATGAAAACTGACTTTCGAACTTGCCCTGAAACTGAAAGCTGGGGGTTATCATCATGGTATGCAGTATAGTAAACAAGATTGAAATTGTCAATTAAAATCTTCGAATCCTTTGGTTTCAAATTGAATGCTTTCTGAGCGTCTTTGCGAAATAACACCGATTCTGTGCTTGGATACTTCATTGAAAATAGGTTCTGCTTAAGAAATATATCACAGGCCTGTTAAAAACTTTTATCACCTCCATCGTTGTTTAGGGTAAAAAAAACATGAATAATTTTCTTTGTAATGCTGTCAAGAATCATTTAAGTCATATCCAGGAATGTGGCATAATGATAGACGGAAGCTGAGCAAATGGAGACACCTTACCCACAACGGATTCGGTGAGAACATCATTTTTCATTCTCTCTGTATGCCATTTTTCAAACTCATCAAACTCATAGTCCTCTGCTGAGCAAGCATCAAGAGGAGACACAAGGCAACTATCTGTATTTGTATTTATGCTGCAATTGAAACAGCATAATTTAAGCTGCATGCTCAGATTTCTGTTCGTCTATTCCATACTCATTAATTCCAAATTTCCATGATACTTCTCAAAATATTACAAATTCAGTTTAATTATTGATCATTCTCCAACGTATGATTATCAAAATTGCATGCCAATATGATATATCCCATTCAATAACATTTATATATTTCCCGTATGCACATGTGTTTTACTAAAAGTTTATAGTGAGCATTAATTTCATAGCCGTGAACAAGCATAAATGCATAACTTCGTCCCTTGTAGCTTGTTACTCAAACAGTTTGTAAACAAAATAACACCAATTTATTGTCATCGTGCATATATTGCAAGCTTACTAATTTGAGTTGATTTGGTGATCATAATTCATGATATATAGGGCTTCTTTCCGTGGTCCGTACCGTGGACTGTGACTCTGTGGTGGTCCTCACTTTTTTTACGCCTGCCAAGTTTGATCGATTCATGCAGAACACCAAATTTTACAATGTGCAGACCCGTAACTTTTTCAGCTGCATCCAACAGCAAACAACAAGATAGGAAATGCCCCTGATTGATGACTTACTGGAAAAGACCAACACCAAAGTGAATGAAATTGACAATATACAAGACAAAAGATGCTCAAGTGATGAAGATTTGAATATTGAAAATTCTTCAAATTACAAACGAGCAAAACTGGACGTGTCATCAGCAGTCACGCATATTATGAACAAGACTGATAATGAAACTGCAGTTGATACAAGAGGTGTTTCTGAATCCGGTCATGACTTACGTGATAGGGCTGGTACCAATTTTGCTACTGAGTCTCAAGTTGATGGAGAAGCTGAAGCACATTTGGATCGAATCGTGGATGGTATTATTGATGGTGATTTTACAGTTTTCACTGCTGATCTAAGTGATACCAATAGCCAAGATAAGAAAAGAGGTCAATTTGAGGATTCCAAAGATGAAACTAGTCAGGCTTTTCAAGATAATGTCATCGTTAATGGTAAGCAGAGTACCAGTGAAAAGAAGAAGAAGAAGGAAAACGAAAACGAAAACAAAGAGAATATCAAGTTCCCCCATAAATTCTTGAAGACGATGTTACGAGACAAAATTCCATGTTTGAAAAAAAAAACTGTACTGTAAGTTTGTGATTGATGACCTGATGACCCGTGTCTGGAAGCGAACAGAGTTTGACCGTCACGTTGAAGCACTTGGTAGATTACAACCATATTTGTTTCTTCAACAATGCAATTTTAAAGAGAAAGATAAGGAGCATTTATTTCAACAACAACAAATACCATAAACGTATTCGGTGTTGCAAAGATAACTGTTGTACTTTTACTGGTAAATATGCCGAGTGCAAGTACTGTCCCTTTTGTGGAGAACCAAACAAAGAAAGATGCTGGTATTCCTACATTTCCCCTGCTTACTCATTAGGTGCAATTGTGGCAAACCCAGAACTGAGAAAGAGAATTGAAGATTATGTTAAACATATTATGGGCGATTTGTTTGAGTCTGAGCTATATAAAAAGATTAGCTATGTCAATGTACACAGGACACCACTTATGGTAAGAATAAGAATAAAGAGATCGAAACATCACTCATACACTGCAAAAATGACTTTCTAATGACGCTATATTCAAGTGAATTTGGGGTTGGAGTAGGAAGAGAAAAGAAAGAAGCCACAGCTAATCTAATTGCAATTGTGTTTCAGAATTTACCTGACCATCTCTGATACTCCGAAGGATTTGTTCATATCTCAATGGTTCCACCAGCTCGTAGAAGTGACAACGATGAAAAACCACAAGACTATAATTCATTCATATAGCCATTGATTGATGATCTTTACCAACTTTTGGTGAATGGTGTTCAGATTTCCTATGATGAGAATCACATCTCCAAAAAGAAAATCATTTATGCTCATATTTACAACATTATCGGTGATACTCTTTCTCAGTTATATGGGTTAACTAAAATAAAAAAACGTTGCCGATTCTGCTTGTTTGCACTGCAATACGCCTAGTGACTTAAACGATGACACAGAAGTAATAACTTTGTCTCCTCTTGATGCAATTAAAGCTCATAGTTACAGTCCAGACAATTTCCAAAGTTTCTTCAAAAGTCCAACTAATGATGATAGCACCGATATATCGATAAACCCATTTATTCAGCTTCCTTCTGCTTTTATGCCTTATTCATTCAACCTTGATTTGGTCAGCATGAGCCTTGATAGTATCATGAACCAAATGATGCATGTGTTATTCACCATGAACAATAACGAAAATTCAACATCGTCTGATGATGACACCGATGAGAGAAGTAGTACAATGTTTGGCTTAGCTCGTGAAATTCTTCTAGGTGGGTTCTTATATGAGTACCCAGACACTACTGATGATGTTTTGTTTCAATCTGATCCAAATCATCTCTTCAATTTGAAACCAGAGGACTCCTTGGTTTTGTTAAACAATTTGAATATCGTTCACTATTGTACTTATCATGATGAAACTCAACAACTCTCCAATTCAGCACAAGTTCAAGAATCAGTTTTCATGTTGATATTAAAACTCAACACCATCTTGAAAATGATTCTTCTTCATGAATTTCCGGTCTCTAAAGTAGATGCACTGGAGTCATGGATGGACGATTTCTTCACGAGACTTGGAAACTCGGATAATTCAAGCTTGAAGTACCTATTTGAATTGCGGGTCCATTACTTAATCCATGTGCCAAATTTCATTAGAACTGTCGGGCTATTGAGAAAATACTGGAGTTCACTCATGGAAGATACATTCTCTAACATCATCCGTGTGTTAACCTATGCACCAAGCAAATTTTCATCCACATCTAAGGCACTTCAGATGAGAACAGTGATCAACCTAGACCATATCATGAATGGTAAGTACAATCCGAATGAGAAATTGACCAATCTGCAAAATGGATCTACATTAAAGATTCCAAATTGCAACAGAAGACCATTTAAAACAAGGGGCATTGAATTCACTTCCAACTCCGACAACTTTGGTGACCTTGGAGCAACTATTGTAAAAAATGTGGATATTGGAAACGGTGAAACATTGGGTAATTACTGCTACTTTTAAAAAGGTGTTTCTAAAAGTACAGGATGTTTACCAATTCAAAAGAGATGGGATCGAAGTGAGGGCTTTGCATGGTCATGTGCTGAAGAACTGTGAAACAGCGTCCTTGAAATTTGCTGATGGGAAAGTTACTATTCATTACATTGATTATTTCGAAAGTCATAAGTTCAAGACTAAGAGTTCAGCTGCTGTTTATTTGAATAAGACTAAGGTATATAATTTTAAGCTGATTCCGGTTGGTAACCGAAATATCATTCATTACACACACCCTACTTTTGATGATTTGATCAATGAGATCCAGTTCTGATTTTTAATCATATGTCGGTTTTAGGTTTGACTTTTGCGATAATTAACTTATTTTTATAGTTTTCAGTTGCAAGTACTTTGGCCTTACAACTAAATGAATTAGCTTAAAAATTAGAAAAAAGAATACTGATAAATTTGTAATATATATAAACTGGGATCCAACAAATTAGGAGACCGAAGAACTGAAAGAGACAACCTTGAAAGTACCATACGTTATATGAACGATTAAAAATATAGACAGTTGGATATAATGAACTGTGACCCACTAGAAAATATTGGAAAGCAGAATAAAAAGAGAGACAAAAATGGGAAAAAGAAAATAGCCGAATGTAAAGTATAATTATCAGTTTAGCCTTTAGGATATAATGAGATATCAGCAAAGAAAATGGAAACTGTTTTGAGAAAAAAGATCACTCAATATTGGATGAAGCAAACTGACAAAAAAATTATTAATTCACCAACTCAATCTTTTCTCCACTCTTTTCTTCTAAAGAAGCTGTTGCCATTGAGTCATCGGAAAGAATAGATTCAGTATCACTCTTGGTATATTGAGATTTTGGCATCTCTAGAGCCTTGGATTTTTGAAATTTCATATAGTAGTTGGCATAATCTTGATTGATTGAGGATCCTGGTTGAGGTTGACATTGACTTTGGCATTGAGGTCTGCAATGACAATGATGATGATGATGACGATGATGATGGCGGTGACCGTGTTTATGATGACGGCCTCCTTTTATTGCTTTAGAGCCTAACTCTTTTGGGCCACATCTTTCAGCTCCAGCAAATTCTTCTTCTGGATTTAGGCCATGTAAACGGCGTCCGTGATGCGCATGATGATGATTATGGCGTTCTAAACCTAATTTATCAAACCCTCCAAATTGTTGTTGTGGGCCATGAGAACCATGCGAATGACCATGCCTATGTCCTCTTAGATGTGCAGGAGAGAATTGCTCTGATAGACCTGATAATAAACCAAACATGTCTGCACCTGTAGGAGGAAGTGGACAAACATTCTTTCCAAATCCATGCTTCCCATGTCCATGTATTCCATGTCCATGTATTCCAAAGCCATGTATTCCATGTCCATGTATTCCAAAGCCATGTTTCCCACATCCATGATGCTTTCCAAATCCATGTTTTCTAACTTGACCAAAAAATGGGTGTGTTGGACATTGCATTCTTAAACCTGGATGTTCATAAGCACCAAAGTTTTTGCAATCTTGATTAAAGTGGTTAGAAAAAGTACCTTGTGTGTGAACCATCCTTGGAGCAGGTTGTGGTGGGACAGAGACCTTTGTATCGTTGTTAATTGTGTAGTGTTGTAAGTAAAGCCAGACCACAACGTACACCAAACAGGAAATGACCCTGACGGGTGAGATGTGACGGCTTTTTATACCAAATGCTTGAGTAAAACGACCCCAGAACATCCTTAGCGAAATGATTGGATGAAGTGCAGTTGTACTGTTGCAGTTCACTATAAGATACATGTACGTATGATGTGGTTTGCCGAAGGAGGCAGCGTTTTAATTTTTGACTTTCTGTCCAACACAGGCCTCACTTTTCTAAGTTTTGGCCATCCGGAATTTTTCTATTTCAAAATGATGTGGCTGTCAATACAAGGCGCAGTGACTTAGCCTCCTATCAAACTCTGTGTCACGTGCTTGATAAATCGGTTTTGCAGGGGAAACCTCCACATTTAAGTTGCGAGTAAAATCTGAAAACTCAGGTTTGTAGTTTTAAAGATTTACGAGCTTTCGGGAGACTCGAAAGTTCAAAAAACGATCTGCAGTGAGCCGCCCGCCAAATGAAATAGCTCAGCCATTGGCCAAATGATGAATAATAAATGACGACAGGGACTAGAGTGCAGATCATGCACAGCTCTGATTTTCAAATCCCGCTTAAGAATAAATTACGCTCGGGTTTGACCCAGCCTGCCTGGGATGTGAAACTGGTTTCTAATTGGCCGTTGACAGCACAGATAATAGAGATTGGTCATCTGTTCTTGATTTCCCAAGTTCTACAATATTCCTTTAAACTGCTATCTCTTTTAGTTATTAATATGATGTTAATTTGTACAAGTCGGAGTTTAAATTTTAATAGAAAACAGATAGCGGGGATGACAATCATGAGTGATATTATTGGTGCGCGCAACAATAAATGATTCTCTATAGCCTTTGACTAAATTAATTATACGGTACCGTACCAATTGTTAGATAGATAGAACATTGTGCTTATATGAAACAAGTTTCAGACTTGCATGAGCCAGCTTCAATAACACATATGGCTGGCTGGTGGGGTCGTGGTCCCGACTACGCTGTATAGAGGAAGATCAATGATCATGCAGCTGCTAATTGAGAATGAAAATTGGGAACGGTATCAGGATGCCATATTACGTAATCCCCGGTAGGACTATGTGCGGACAGCTCGGACGGTGTCGAGTTTGAGGGTCCCGACTCCCGGTATATATCAATACGATATCGAATGAATTTAGTACTTACGATATATTGAAAGTACAGACAAAACTGGAAATTGGATATAATTTAATTTAATAAAACTGCGAGACAGTGGAAAATAAAATAAAAAGATTTATATAACAGACAAAATGCATGTACATGGGAATTGACAAATAGATTTAAATATAAATTAAGTTAATGGAGATTTAGAATTGATATAAAGAAAAGCAAAGAGACTCAAACTTGGTAATTGAAACAAATACTTAAAGACCACTCAATAGGATTAAGCTATAAGGTGTTTATTAATTCACCAACTCAAATCCTTCCTCCTTTTTCTGAGCAGCAGCTGTTGCGGTTGAGTGATCAGATAAAATGGATTCAGCATCAGAGTGAGTATCCTCTTTGGAAGTAGATTGTGATTTCTTGGAGATAGAGGTGTCTTTCATACTAGTAATCATTTCATTCACTTGTTTTAACTTTTCAGAGAGATCATGTTGTAAAGCGTACTGTTTCTTCAACTCTTCGTCTCTCTTCTTTTCAACTTCACTTGATTTAACCTTTCTAGCATCTCTTGATTCACTTTTCTTGGTCGTACTGATAACTTTTGTGGTGGTAGCTGGAGCTTCATTTTCCTTTTCAACATTCATCCCAGATTCAGAATAGTCTTCATCATCAGTCTCAGATTCAGACTCGGTATCAGAACCAGAAGAACTAGAGTCAGTCGATTCATCTTCAGATTCAATAGAACTAGAACCAGCATCCACCTTCTTAATAACAACAGTTAAAGCAGTACCATCTTCATTTTCTTGAAGTTCAAACTTGTCATCAGCATCCTTCTCCAACTTAAAAGATTCAAAATAGTGATCCATGAATGATCTAGCATACAATGAGCCATTTTCTAACATAAACTCATAGGTATCAAATAGACCTTCAGATCTCTTTCTCTTACGGATGTTTCCAACATAGACTGAACGAAGTGGCTTCTCCGAAGCCTTGGACTTTTCAAACTTCACATAATAATTGGAATAATCGTCACAAGTGGTTGAGGTAACTGGTTGTGATTCATATCTAAAATGATGATGTGGTGATGCATAAAGTGATTTATGACCAAATGGATGAGGACAGTGACCGTGTCCGTGATAACGACCTCCTTTTCTTGCTTTTGTGCCTAACTCTTCTGAAGCAAATCCTTCAAAACCAAATGATTCAGGTGAAGCTGGGCCATGATGATGATGACGGCCTCCCTTTCTGGGCTTAAATGAACCTGACTCTTCTTGAGCAAATCTTTCAAATTCGCCAAATGGTGCTGGTGTAGCTGGGCCATGGCCGTGATGATGGTGACGACCTCCCTTTCTAGAATAACCTGGAGCTGAGTCTTCTAAACCAAATCTTTCAAACTTTCCAAAACATTTTGGTGCAGCTGGATCAAAAAAACTTTCACCATGACCATGACTATGACCATGTCCTCTTGGATATGGATGAGGGAAGTGATCTGATGGACCTTCACCTGAGAAAAAACTGAACATTTCTGGACCTGAAGGTGGTGGGGGTGGTGGAGGGAAGCCATGATTTTTGAAACCATGCTTCCCATGCTTTCCAAATGGATCATGATGACCTCTACCATGGCCATGAAATTGATGTGGACCTGAAGGAAGAATTGGTGGTAAACCTTGCATTCTCATACCTGGATGGCCATAACTACTGAAGTGGTTGAAACCATGATCAACGTAGTTACCAAAAGGACCTTCTTTACCAAACATAGCTGGAGCGGCTGGTGGAGGTGGTGGTGGTGGTGGGAAGCAGTGATAATCAGAAAACATATTTGTAGTTGTGTAAAGTTGTGGAATTGTGGTGTTGTGACGTGTTCTATATGAAAAGCCGGCTTAGATCACAAAGCAGCAAACGATCCAGATGAGAGGGATTTGATGGCTTTTTATATTCTCCATCTGCCTGAATGAAATAGCAAGCCAAAAAGGAACATCATGTGATCTGTGATCGTCTAGTATAAGCATGTAGTGCTGGGCGAAGAGCGTACCCACCCTGAACTTGAGCTATTATTAACTCTGAGACTCGGTTTTTAATTTTTCTCTTTTTTCTTTCTTGAGCCGCCCGGCAAATGAAACAGGTTGCAGCGGCAGTATGACCACACGCGAACAGAACAGCCTGCAGTCACGCGGACGCAAAACTTGCACGTAATCAATGCACCTACTTTTCCAAATCCCGCCTGACAATAGTTTGACAATTTACGCTCGGCTCTCGCTAAGCCTGGGATTTGAAACTGGCTTCTGATTGGTTATTAATAACCCGAACAATGTAGATTAGTCATTTGCTTTCCATTTTTCAGGTTCTACAATGTTCCACTGAACAGCTAACCCTTTCGGTGTTGTTAAGTTGAATGTTTTCGGGATTTCAAGAAGCACAAATTGACCAAATTGGATGCATGACATCATGATTCATGAGTGATCTGATTGGAGCGCGGAGGAATAAATGGAATAAATTATTCTCTGAGCTGGAAAATTTATGGTGGTTGAATTTTCAATTTCTGTTAGCAGGCAGATCCACTGCTGTAATAATCCCGATAGACCTTAAATCCTGATGAAATATCGAGAACCAACTCGTAAGCTACATCAATTTTGAGGCGCATTTCACTCTACAACTCGTGGTGTCACTAATTTGTGGCGTTAGTGAAGCGCAGACTGGCAATTGAAACTGAAATTTGGGAACCTTGGTCACCACCAAATCAAGCGTAATTCCCCGGAAGCGGTCAGCCCTTATATGTCGACGATCTCGGGTTCGTGGTTAGCCGGATATAAGAGATACATGAAACCTTCGAGCTGTACAAATATTGAATTAATCACTAAGTGGTTATCCACTATACACAATTTAGAAGTATTAGTCAATATGGTTGAAATGTATATAAGACACATGTCGGCTGATACATTACACAGTTACACAGTCTAAAGAACAAATTAGTACTACGGTCAACCTATATCACACAGAATTAGCAGACTGTAGCATACATAAACATGGCATATTTAAAGACTTAATTGAAATTCAGGTTGCACAATTAGCCATTTGAATCATGAATTGCATGACATGGTGGAAAGTTCTAGTACATGTTCCATGGAATTCGAAGTCGAAAACAACTAAAAAGAACAAATTGAACGTTCATTAAAATTGGCTATATACATGAAACTGGAAATGCTGGGTATGAGCCTGCAATTTAACTTACAATTGTAGTTTATGTATCCAAATTGATAGCAACCTCACGTTTAGTGACGAAACTATTTCCAGGGAAGTAATCCATGTCCTTGCTGGTAACCTTATCACAAATTGTCAAAAGTTCTGTTTCACAATCCTTTAATCGATACCGACATATAGCTCTAATGACACCATTACTAAAGCCATGATCACAATTACCTCTTTTGAATGGATAGACGTTCTCTACTTGTACAAACACTCTCTTGCCACCTTTTTTATCAAAGTACTAACAGTAATAACCTAAATTTTCACTGTTTTCAATCTGTACATTTTCCACGATAGTTGCTGCAAGATCGGCATAATTGTCGGTTTTTTGGGTTAGTCCGGGAACTTGTCTCCTGAAAAGATTTCTAATACAACTTGGAATTTCAACACTTGTACCGTTTTCAAGACGTGTCAATTTCTTATTTGTATTGTATGTATTGTTCATGATATGATCTGAATGTGTCACTGTTCTCAGTTGAAGTGCTGCCGATGCAGATAGGAATCTAGTTATAGCATGAGTTAGAACACGAGTAAGGTTATAGGTAGACTTCCCTATGAATGAACCTCAATATCTTCTGATTGGGCCAACAGCTCGAATGAAATTAGGCAGATGAATTAAATAATGGGATGACATATCAAATAGGTATTTTAAGCTAGAGTCCTCCGAGTTCCCAAGTCTCGTGAAGAAATCATTGATCCATAATTCAAATAAATTCAGCTTGGACACCGGAAACTCATGAAGAGGAACCATTTTCAATATGGTGTTGAGTTCTAATATCCACATGAAAACTGATTTCTGTGTTTGTTCAGAATCAGAGAATTGTTGGGTTTCATCATCATGGTAAGCACAGTAGTAAACAATATTCAAATTGTCTAATAATATTTGAGAGTCCTGTCATTTCAAATTGAACAAACGTTTGGAATCAGAACGGAACAAAACATCATCTGTAGTATCAAGGTGTGCATAGGTGAATTCTCCCAGAATAACATGACGAGCTAAATCAAATAATAGTTTCATCATCTGTGTTTTCATCTTCATTGTCGTTACTATCGTCCACATCTGCAATTGAACCGTCACTGTAATTGATGGTAAATAACACATACATCATTTGTTTCATAATAGTGTCAAGACTTATAGGATCGAAATCCAAGCTGAACGAATATGGCATAATAATAGAAGGGAGTTGGGCAAAAGGAGACATCTGAGATATAGTCGATTCATTGGCACTGTGAACATCTTCTTCTTCATTTCCATTTGTTTGCCTTTGACTTCGATACCAACTTTCGAAGTTCTCTGAAGTGTAATTGTGTGCATTGCAAGCCAGCTTAGGCGACATAGTTAACCAGACGGTCTTATCACACATTTTACTTGGGATATTGCAAATAAAACAGCAGCAATCGGCCACGTTGTTAATTTCAGTCAATTCAGATAGTTTAGCAAAGGTGTCAGCGATAATGTTATAAACATGGGCATATATGACTTTCTCCCTACTCTTGGATTTGTCATCCTGAAACCGAATTTTGACGCCATTCACCGAAAGTTCATAAAGGTCATCAATTAAAGGTTATATGAACGAATTATAGTCTTGAAATTTTCCATTGTTGTCACTTCTGCTTGCTGGAGGAACCATTGGGATATTAACAAACTCAGGGATGTATCTTAGATCATCCGGTAGATTTTGAACAACAATTGCAAAGATATTGGCTGTTGACTCTTTCTTTTCTCTTCCCATTCCAACATCAAAGTCACTTGAAGATAAGGGCAAAAGGAAATTATGCTTGTTGTGGATTAGTGGTGTTTCAATTTTGTTACCTTGCTCATCCAATTTGCTTTCTACTTGAACAGCACCGATTTTCTTGTATAGCCCAGAGTTAAATAAAGCTTCCATATTGTGTTTCACATCGTCTTCATTTTTCTTTCTCAACTCTAAATTTGACACAATTGAACCCAATAAGTAAGCAGGAGAGATATATGAGTACCAGTACTTTTTCTTGTTCGGTTCTCCACAAAACGGACAGTATGTGGACTCAGCATATTTTCCAGTGAATGCACAACAATTACCTTTGCAAAACATAATCTGTTTATGATATTTGGTGAAGGTGAAATACAACCTCTCTATTTTTTTAGATCAAATTTGTGGCTTTCATAAAAATGAATCTCTGGTTTTAATTTTGCAAGTGCTTCAACGTGACGATCAAAAACTGTATATGATCAGACACAAATCATCAGATTGTCATTGACGAACCTGCAATATAGCATGTTTCTCAAACATGGTATCTTTTCCCCCAACATGTTCTTCAGAAATTTATGTGTGGAATCAATGTTCTCTTTGTTTCCGTTATCTTTTTCCTTTTGTCTTTTGGTCTTTTTCTTCTTTTCACCTGTGGTACTCTGTAGAGTCTTGGTTTGGATATCAGCTTCTGTATCTTGAATTCTGGTTCTATCTTCATTTATCTCAGGTTGAACATCATCACTTTTTGTCAGTTTATGAGCGATCTTTAAAAGGAGTGCAACTTCCTGAGTTTTGTTTTCTCTCTTTTTGATCTTTTATAATTTTGAATAAAGAATCATACGAATTTGGTCCTACACTCTAATACTTTTTCCAATTTCACAACTATTCACTTGATCAACTTGACTGTCAACGCTACTGTGATTGTCATTATTTAGATTGTCCGTGAAAACTGTAAAATCACCATCAAGAATACCATCGACTAATCTATCCAGATCCTCGCCTGCTTCTTCTTCTCCGTCATTTTTAACATCATCTTTGGTAAGGCTCTCGTGATCATGTTCGATGCTATCCCCACCACGATAGTAAATCACATATGCTGTTTCTATTTCACTTTTCCCTGAGGCTTTATCACAACTATTATGTTCAATACTAATGTTAGTGCTGCTGACATCATTAGCACCATGCGAGTTTCTTTCACTGGCACTGTTATCATCGGTTTTCAACATCTCGGCATTGGACCCATCATTGCTGGTATTCTCACTGGTCAAGCCAGCATTCACATTAACAGGCAGACTGTTCTTTGAGGAACTGGCATCATTATTATTGATATCTTTATCGTTGTATTTTTCAATATCAGCAGTAGTCACAGTAGAAACCACTGAAACATGGTCCACCTTTTGCCGTTTGTAATTGGGATTGTGACTTGAATGTTCTATGTTCGGATCATCTTTGCTTAAGCATCTTTTGCCTTCGTTGCTTGGGTTGTTGTTGGGCTGGGTTCTCCGCCTATGATTTGATGGCTTTTCATCCTGGGTCATTTCATAGTTGATTCAACTTGAGGTTGCTTTTGGAGTTCAATTTGGGGTCTTCGAATGGATATTGGTCATGAGGTGATTCTGCACAAAACTCTTCATGGCTGACGCGTGTGCAAAGAAAAAAAAACGGACGCGTTCTCTAATAATTGGACTAATTTGTGGTACAGCATTTAATATAGTTAGCTAGCATAAGCCATTTTCTCCCCAAAAATAGAAAGAGGCAAGCATCGTACTTACATAACTGTCATGACACGAAGTAAGACTTATTTGCAATAATTGAAAATCTTTGTGCAGTTTAGAATGATATCCGCTATGGTAAATTTGATACCTTCAGAATCCAGATACAAATCGATTCTTGTGAACATGAATAACAGGGTCGTAAAGTTCGGCCGGATCATATGGATTGATGACCACTGACCAGGTGGTAGCTGATCGATCGTATGTTCAAAGTTTAAACTTCAGACATGGCAGAATAAAAATGAAGCCCAACCTGATCAAATAGAGTCACAGGTCACGGAACTCGGTTGAATTATCGCTGAAACTAGAAAGCTGGCATCCCATGCCCATTGGAATTCAGGCAGCTTCAGTGTTAAGCATATATGTTGTAATATGTTGAAAGAAGACATCCGAAATCTACCCTTGAAAAACGTCCATTCTCTTGTGATATAATATCGTCTGTTGCACAGTGTCACCCCAGTTTTCAAAGTGTATACGGAATTGCGTTGTTTCGAAATGATTAATGCAATAATTACAACGTCTTGTTGTTGTGGTGCCTCCAGAAATATATAGAAATCGTCTTTCTTTAAAGTCGATATTGGATAGCCAGGTATAGTTTTTGTATTCACAATTGAGCAGTTGAAACGAATTTTAATTTTTAAGTTCGATCGCGACCAATTCACAAAAAAAGACAAAAAAACATTAAAGCTGAGAACCATGAGTGGAAAAAATATCCAGTAAATCCATGGACCATACTATATTTAACAGGAAAAGTGGTTCAATTCCCAATTGTTCCAATGTTATACGGTTTTAATATTTATGGACCACTCACATCCTTAGAAACAAATATGGGGCCCACCTGCCCTGCTCCATGGGGAATTTAATAACATGCATTACCTTTCAAAAACAATAGAGAATTACAACGATCATCATGTCAACAGCTTCAAACTTCGATCAGTGCTCCAACTAGGCTGCAAGGAAACTACAATAATTTATCCACTTTCTTGAAAAATTGATTATGGATCTTCAATTCTATTGAAGAGACAATGTTTGTCCTCATCAGCTGAGTTTTCTTGTCACAAAACATGCTGAATATTCAATCTGTTCCCTATCTCATGCTTTAATCAAAATCTACTTTTGCTTATAACTATAAACTGTTTTGCGAACCACAATGTCGAGCTCAAATAACACGAACAGTGATCCCCAAAAGGCCACGGATGTTCATGATACCACTCCAACTGATAAACCACTTCAAGAAGATGCTTTACCTGAAGATTCTAAAAGTAATGACTATCTAGCCAAATTTTTAGATATGTCCGAAAATGCCAATGAAAATGAACGTCATGAAAAAGCCATGGGTCTAAAAGAAGGTTTGAAGACTTCCCCTAAAGCAGTCTTCTGGTCCGTCGTTTTTTCTTCTACTATTATCATGGAAGGTTACGATACCTCTTTATTGAGTGCATTGTTTGCCTTCCCTGCTTTTGCTGAAAGATTTGGTACCTATTACCCAGACAAGGGTGAATGGCAAATTCCACCTAAATGGCAAACTTCATTGAATTTGTCCATCAACGTGGGTGAAATCTTAGGTTTGTTTATTGCTGGTATTGTTGCTGGTCGTATTGGTTATCGTACCGCCTTGATTACATGCAACCTCTTTTGTACTGGTCTTATCTTCATTGTTTTCTTTTCCGAAACCTTGCCTGTCTTGCTAGTTGGTCAAATCTTGCTAGGTATGCCATGGGGTGCCTTCCAAACATTGTCAGTCTCTTATGCTTCTGAAGTGTGTCCATTAACTTTGCGTATCTATTTAGCCGCTTTCGTCAGTATTTGTTGGGTCATTGGTCAATTGATTTCCTCTTGTGTTCTTAAAGGTACCTTGCAAACCGAAGGTGATAATGGTTACAAGATTCCATTTGCATTACAATGGATTTTCCCACTTCCAATTGCCATTGGTATTTTCTTGGCTCCCGAATCCCCATGGTGGTTAATCAAGAAAGGCAGAAATGAAGAAGCCAAGCACTCAATCAAGAGATTAATATCCTCAAACGAACACATACCTGACACTGAGCCATTGGCCATCGCTATGTTAAATAAGATGCAATTAACCGTGAAAGAAGAAGAATTAATTGGTACCGGAACAACATACTGGGACTGCCTGAAAGGTACAAACTTAAGAAGAACAAGAATTGCTGCAATATGTTGGTTATCTCAAAACATCACGGGTTCAACATTGATGTCTTACTCCACTTATTTCTATGTCCAAGCTGGTTTGGACACAGGTATGTCATTCACGTTTTCAATTATCCAACACATCCTTGGTTACATCGGCACTATTGGCTCTCGGTTCTTGTCCATCGGAGGTGGTCGTTTCCAAATTTTCTTCACCGGTTTATGCACTCAAGCTGTGATATCATTGATCGTTGGTGCTTTAGGTTGTTCATCAAGCAAAGGTGCTTCATGGGGTACTGGTTCTATGTTACTGGTGTTTACATTTGTCTATGATTTAACCGTTGGTCCGATCACCTACTATATCATTTCTGAAATCCCATCTGTTCAAATGAGAACCAAGACGATCATCATTGCAAGAAACATACAATGTGGCAGGTATCTTCTTGTTTATCGTCACTCCATACATGTTGAACCCAACTGCTTGGAACTGGAAGGCCACGACTGGTTTCTTCTGGGCTGGTTTTGCCATCTTTTGTGCTACATGGGCTTGGTTTGATTTACCTGAAACCAAAGGCAGAACTTTTGCTGAAATGGATAGGCTATTTGATTCTGGTATTTCGGCCAGAAAATTCAAAAGTCAAGAAGTTGAAACTTTCAATTCTAAAGCAATGTTGGAGAAAGCCTGTGGTGATGAAATTAAGAATATGGTTGAAAACACTACACAAATCGATAATAGTATTTTTGAAAAAGATCCTCAAAAAAAATGTTTGATTTGATATAATCTGATCTTCACACTGGTCTCTTACTAGTTTGTGCCAATTAATTTTATTGAACCATCTAAGTTCTAACCATATATAAATATTAATTGCTTTTCTTCAAATATAGCTTTCATATTTCTAGATTACTCTTTCTATATGTATTATGACATTTCACAATCACTATATTGAACTAAACAGAATCTGATATTAAATCACCAATATAAATTGGATATATATGATACGAACCATCTCAACTAGAATACTATCCTGGACGTAATAAAAAAAATGGACGTAATAAACTGATATCTGTACTTATAAACATCGACAAATTGTTTCGTAAAATCGACTTAATTACAACTTAATACAACTATACTGAATACGTATCACCATTCATCAAAAAGCGGCAAGGTTTATCTACCAAATTATTCTTAGTAGGGATCTCTGATAGGAAAAAGAACTGACAGAAATCCCATACTTCTTCAAGTAAATACGCACATACAATGTCCTTGATTGACTGAACGGCATCAAATGAGCTGATATCACGGCGATACGCTTCATCACTTGGACCATCCTTTGCAATGGATACCAGATCTTTTTAAAAGAGTTGTCAAAGGACTCCTTATTATACTTGCGGTTGGAAATATTTCCAATAAAGTTCTTGATCCCGTTAACTTCAGCTGCTGTCAAGCTAGGAAACTGTTGATCCAACATATAGGTCTGTTCTTCAAACATAGCAGGCAAAAGGGATGGAACTTGATGGAGACTTAGGTTACGTTCAAAGTAACTGATTGTCTTGTCCAACTCTGTATTGCTCAAGATGCAAACTGGCTTTGGAGAGGTGGTCTTCGAAGCTGGTTCTGGTTCATATAGTCCCAGAACTGGTTGCGGAGTAACATTGGTTGGTTTAGAAGTAATATTTGTTTGTATATATAGGAGTAGCCTTGAAGAATCCGGAGAAGGCTCTAATTCTTCTAGTACCATCCTTAACAGAATCTCTTCCTTCGATTTTCTCTCTGATTTCATCCAAGTCTTTTTCAAGGTCATAGATCTTTGGATCTTCTTCGTCAAACACGTCGGCAAGTTCATTTAAATTATCTTCAAGTTGACGGATCCTTTGATCTTGATCCTTTCTCATTTTTCTGAAGATAGGTGATCAAAGAACAGCCTTTGTAATTCTGAATTCCTCTCTTTTCTTAGCTTCAACTTCTTGATCTCACGAGAGTAGTCATTGTTTGGTTCAACGGTCTCACGAATCTTGAACTGAGCAATTCTCTTATCGCATTCCATGATCAACGTGGACGGATTGCTTGATAGAATCTTTGACATCTTCTTTATCCAAATCATCAATCCATTCGATTGGGTTCGTCATTTTTTATTGTAGGCTGTGGCCGTCGTTGTAAGTGTTATCAGTGGTATATCCTTTCAGCTTTCTAAGTCAATATTCTAGAAAATGCAGTTCTTTATATACTGATATTTATTATCGACACTTTCGGTTTTCTGCCACTTGGGCACATGCAGCAAATTGGATCTCGATTCTCAAGTCAGATGACACATTTATATCGACTATAGACAAACTGGTGCTTGAACATGCTGTGAATGATGTGAGTTTTATTTGAGGACCTTCGTTTTTGATGTTAAAGAGACTGTTTGTACTATGGGGTACGGAACCGTACATACGTATATATGGTCCACGCGGTCCACGGACCACGAACAACGGAGTTGATTCTTCTGATTACTCAAAGCACCTTCACTAACCATCGTCCCGACTCCCGACGGTCGTATTTTTACATGAAGTTTTCTCTCAATCCACAACACAACAACAATATCACCATTTCATTTTGACCATTGCCGTTCCATACCATATCCATATTTAACAACAATGCAAGATCATAATATTATCTTTGATACCGAACTACTTTCCAAATGCCATACCAATATTCACTATGCCTTCTAAATTATGAAATTCATTGGTCGATTGCATGTTGAGCTCACTAAGTTCTGAGATTGCCATATTGATATCACAACACCACAACCTTTCTCTAGAGTCGTATCTCCTGATATTCATTGGAGTGGTATATCTAGTTTTTTTATTACACATGGCTTGGTCATATCAACGAGTTAATATACCATACCTCAAAAGACACCATATGGAGGTTTTTTTTTGAATATGTCAAATTTCAAGATAAACATTACAATTCAGAAGTCTTACAGATTTCAGCCATGAATAGCAGTATCATACCTGTCAAAGCATTACCCAAACCTTTGTCTAACTCCAAACAACAGCTCATATAACATACATAAATATACAAATTACCAGAGCACACATGAAACATGCATAGAAGAATCCCCCGTAGCTTCATTGTGAGATATACACGTCTTCTGTGACCTATGCATGTCACAAACAACAACCACTCAATTTCATTTCAGTTTATTTTGATACTATCAATGATTGGAACTGCATAACCGTCTCAATATCACCCATATCGAACCTTTTGAATATTTCGTTTATACCACTTCAAATTTGCACCCTGGCACAACTTGTTAATATTTGATCGAAAGTATCGGCACTTCCATTGATACATTCTTTAGTGTTGTGACTTTGAATTGACTAGATATATTGGTATCAACAGGCGTTTTGCTACAACTCGCTTAGATAGAGTCTTTGTTATCAGAAAAAGGAATCCTTAGTTGACTGGCTAAATCGCCATCACTTAGGCATTGCCGCCCAAGCATGAGTAGTGAAGTTTCTTGGATACACACAACGTGATCATACACATCTTTCACACATCAACATCACAGTTACTGATAGGTTACATCTACATGTTCGATCCTTACAATTGATCGGAAGAGAGACTAATATAATTGTCGCCGAGTGTACCGTTTCCTCTCTTCATTGCTTTGAGATATATCGATATCGAGTTCAGTAGAAGTAACATCGTATAAGTTATCCATTCTTTGGTAAACAGTTTAAGATGCAAACTGGAATTCATTCAGGTCACCACAAAATAACATCCTCCCCCTCCCCCGAAGATCCAGCTAACTCTGAAGTATGCCACTGGATCCAATATCCCACTCTGGACTAGATCCATCGATCTGGCTATCCATGCATATTTCTTCGTAGATGGTGATGAAATCATCACCACTACAATCAACACATTGGTTGGTTATGCAACATTGTAAGCCTTTTTTCAAAGACTGGCTCATTATGTATAACTGTACTTCACCCTCGAGAATCGATCGGACTAATTCTTCATCCGAAACTCGATTATGATAAACACTAAAATTATTTGAATTGAAAAGCATATAAAATAAGGTAGAAATTAGCAACGTACACGAAATAGAAACAAAGGAGAATTCAAAAACATAAATAGCTAGCCAACAGGGATAAGCTGGATCAAACACAAAAAAGAGGCACTACATTATACAGCTGTCGGGACATAGGAAGGGTATAAGGAGCAAATTAATTGGGTTACCTGGAAAATTAGGTATATCATCATCAATTTACAGTCTCAGCTTTTGGAGAATTGAATGCATGCAATTGATGGACGGGATTCAAATTAGTGAACCCTATATAACTGATCAAAGTACCATTTCAAAGGTTTAGTACAGCAAAGTCATATATTCCACTCAAGAAATCGAAGATGAACCAAAACTTGAATAATCACCACCATCATCCTCACCATCATCCTCACCATCACCATTCCCATCACCATTCCCATCACCACTTTCATTGCCATACCCCAAATCATCAACATCCGCGCCGTTTCCGTTTCCATTTCCATTTCCATCACCACCATCAGTCGAGTGGGGAGAAACGCCGCCACCCAATTGAAACAAAACAGGAACTCCATTGTCGATATTCTGGCCACCTTCAATCTGAGGTAACTCAATGGTGATATTTGAGTTCACACTGGTTGGGAAAATAGGCAAGTATTCTGTTATCTTGGCTGTTTTTTCAACCACTGTTTCACTGATTTGTCTTTGTTGATTTATGTGATAGCGAGGATTAGGTTTTGTTTGAATTTTCTTTCTCTTGTTTTGGTTTTGACTGTTGTTGGGAAAAGAAGAGGGGTTGGAATTGGAGTTGGAGTTGGAGGAAGAAGAGTCTGTGGTTTCTAGTTCTAATAGATGGTCATCTAATCCGAATCTGAAAACTTGGTTGAATATGTCTCCGGCACCTGAAGAGTACATTGACATTTGATATGATTCAGGGTTGGTTAAAGTTTGCAAACAAGCGTATCCTATTCTATCCATCAACCTAGTTTTGAACTCTAGAGGCAACTGGAAGATGAAATTGTAAAAACCTTGAATGATATCCTCATAGCTTTCGACATCCTGTAAATTATTGTTTTTCTGATGTTCTCTAATCAAAGATTTATAATCTTGGACAAAAGACTTATTGGAGTTGGATTCAATGTATGACTCATAAGCTAATGAGTTTTGGTTGTAGTCATAGATCAAGCCCTCTGCTGCTGCTGAGACAACTTGTTCAATCTTGGAGGTTATCGTTAAAGTTGGATAGATCTTGTTTGTAGCTTGTTCTGAGGTAAATAATCTTGTTGTTGTCGCCATGGTGGTTCTGTTCATCTTAACTACTGCACTGGAATCGCCTAGTTCAACCGTAACGTTATAATGGATTAAAATTGGCTGATAATCAGTCACGGTTGCAACCTCAGTTTCGGCAGTCTTTGAAGCAATTGAAGTTTGATACGATCCAGGAGTGACAACCAATGTTTTGGTACCCATTTGAATTGGTGTACCGGTATAAGGCAAATAATCAGTGTAAAAATTCTTCTTGGCTTGATCCAACAATCTATCTTTCCAGGGAACAATTGAGATGAATTTAATCAAGTCTTCACATTTCTGGTTTGCCTGTGGTCTGTAAGTCAAAGCGAAATAGTTGATGTAGTCACTATAGAAATTAAGAGCAGTTGATTGAGATGCTACCTTATCCATTGAAGTTAATTCATCTAAAAAGGTGTTGTAGATTGAAGCAAAGTAGTTGATATCATTAATTAAGGCATTGCATTGTGCCAACACATAATAATCAGAATAGATACCAACGGCACCAGTAACTGCGGTATCCCAACTTGACGACGAAGGAATTTCAGTTGGAGCAGGAGTGTAATATTGAGGATACCTTGAATATAAGCTAAAATAAGAGGCTTGTAAAGAGTTGTAAATCTGAGAGATGGTTTGTAATTCTGATGAAGGGAGGATTGTATAGTAACCTTCTAGCAACGTTTTATAATTTGACACCAAATCATTTTCGTAAAAGAACTTCGTAGCCATGGCTTCAGTTAAAGTATATAGTTCCATGTAACGAGAAGAATCAGCATTGTAGTAGAGCAAAGGGTTGAGTTTAATTTGTGTGAAGATGGCTTCATAACTTGCTTGATCGTTGATGTCGTGGGTGAACTGGGAACCGATAGAAGAGTCTGAGAATAATATGGCTTGTGAGCGTTGGATCTGACTAAGCAGGGAAAATACAAGGGTGAATATAATCATTTTGGATGGTTTGCTGGATTGATTGTTTCAACTTGTTTGACAGATGATGGCAAAATGGAAAAGACAAGGTATCAAGGAGAAAAAAAAGGACATTGAACATACTGATTTTGAGCAACAACAACAACAACAACAACATCCATCGTCTCCGTTAAGTATTGGAGGAGTCCTGGAGACGTTGGAGAAGTTGGGGAGTTCTCTGTAGGGCATAGTTTGTGAATAAAAATGGCCTCGTAACTTGTAAGGACTAGTACTGCCAATGCCAATGCCAATTCCAATGACAAAGCCAAATGGGGAAAGTACCACCCACGAGCAATTCGATGGCTTCGAACTTGCAAGTTGGAAGTTATGGGAATCGACATGGACCATGTGGACCATGTTGAAGAATTATGAAGTGGGCATGGGTGTCATGGGTATCATGGGTATCACCACCAGATGGCAGATGATATGATAGTGCTGCTTGAATGGTGGACCCCTCTTGTCTTCGGTGTTCACGATTCACGATGCAGATCAACCTCTCCAAAACTGCAGTTCACATCTTGAGCAATACAGAGTTAGACAAGACAATCATGCAGTGGCTTTGAACGTAACCCAAGTCTCCATCAAATTCCATCCCTTTTGCATGCTATTTTTGAAGAACAGGCCTCTATATTGGCCCAACAATTTACTAGCTTAACAGCAGCTGAAGTTAACGAGATCAAGAAGTTTGTTGAAAATACTGCCAACGGGACGTGGTTACTTGAAGAATTATGGGGTTTCTGTTAGTTTATTTCTGTATTAGAGACAGGCTAAGCTTACTTTGACAGATAGACTTTACGACTTTTTGAAACATGGTGATTCAGTGTCGTTGTATTAAGTTGTTGTAGTTAAACTGAATTTACGAGTCAACTTGCCGTTAATTGTTTATAAGTACGGATAACCCGTTTTATAAGTCTATTTTTTTTCAAAATTTGATATGTTATTATACTAATTGACCCAATTTATATAAGCATATGTAACGTGAAAACCGCAGCAAACGGGTATTTTATATGGTATTTATTCATGTTCCCTCATGGTATATATGTTGGGTTTTGTTCATCGTCATCATGACCTCTCTTTTCGACGCTTCCTTGATTTCTTGGCCGTATTGGCACCGTTACTAGAATGGCTGAGTTCATGGCCTGCTTCATGTTTGATTAAAGTTTTGTTTTCACCGTCACTAGCTCTCTTCTTTGATGGTCGAAATGGTATAGGTTCAGTACTATCTGTAGTTGCAGTTGGGGTCTCGGATAATTGTTTAGGAAGTTCCGTAGCTAAATTCTCTTCCTTGGCAACTTGTTTTTCAACTCACTTTTAATACTGATCTTTTTGGCTATTTGATTGATAATGAATTTAAATATTATACTGCTCTGTATATTGTATTAAAGAAAGATGGCTGGAAGGAAAGCTTTAGAGATCAATGGCTGTGTTACAACTTACAGTGTTGTATATCCGATGTTCCTTATTGACACGAGCATATCTGCCATCTGTAGTATATAGACGCGGTTCACATGAACGGCAAACGGTTAAGTTGGAACTAGGAAATCATCACTTAACCACAAAGTAATCACAAA
>JAKTRY010000059.1:0-60110 GCA_030579935.1 Ambrosiozyma cicatricosa | reverse complement strand
CATGGTGAATCAACACCGCTTCTGCTCTTCATTGCTATAACCAGTAGAAGTAATTTCTCAAAGACAACAAACCAACTGTCCCAACTTTAATATCCTATCCGATGTCCTTAGTTGTAGGACTCATACTGAAAATACTATTCCCCTAGAGGCAGATCTCTCTCATCAGGTCCAGAGCTATACAATGAGAAAGAAAGACGTACTTATATAATACATGATTAGACTCACCAGATTCACCGACTACCTAAGCATGTGAGACAACCATAATCCAATGTATCTATATTAAACATGTACGGCACCATGAGCTCAAGAAGTTCGGTTTAACTCTCAACAGTAATTCACAACGAGATCAATCCCTACTTGGATGTCATAAGCCTAAGACAACTGGGAAAGGTTTCATCAACCAAACAGTGTGCACATCACTGATAGGAGAACGATCCTATATTAACAGTAATTAAACCGAAAGGCAATGACTCTCTTTAGAAGCCACAGAGGGAACAAACCTAGTGATAGATTACCATAGCAGCTGTCCATAGTAACCAGAGTTCATATGTAACTTGGTAAGCAAACACTTTCTATTAACAACAATACTTCTAGTATTAGCAATACTGGCTCTCACATCTTATCAGATGTCATCGACTTCGATGAATTTCCCGATCTTTTATACACAACCCTATCATATGCATATATAGCTGAGTCTTACCTGAAAGTCTAATCGCATTCGAAAAGACCTTCTTGTTTTTATTTCTTTAATATAAATGAAATTTATTAAGTAAATATATATATATATATATATATATATGATATTTTATTAGGTTAAAAAAACATTTAACAAATTATTATATATTTTAAGTCCTTTACCGCACACTAGCTAACCCAATTCCGTAAATCTAGTATTAGCCCAATTCCGTTATTCAACATCATAAAATAACACTCATATTCAAATATCTGTTATTTTATTATTTCCCTTTTTATCATTTCATCAATTTATCATTTTTTATTTTAACATTTATCAATTAATTGTATTAAATTACACCTCTTACCTTTCTCTCATTTCATTATTTTATCTTTTTATCTGTTATCATTTTACCTTCTATTATAAACCTATTATTTTATTTTTTACCTTCCATCATTTTATTATATTTTACATTTTACCTTTTTATCATTTTTCATTCAACTTATCTTTAATTTTCTAAATTAATATAAGCTTACTTTCTTTTTGGTAAAAAAAACGATCAAACGCTACGTCTCTGCACAAGACCGGGTTCAGCTAATAAAATTGACTGGGAAAGGAAAAGAAAACCCATTTAAAAGAATTAATTCAAAATTTGAATTAATATTGGAAAATTAAAGTTCTGGTCCCGTAGTTCTGTTGGTAGCACTTCTGCTAGTCGTGGTAAACTCCAGAGCTGACTCGAGTTGGGTTGAATAATTTCTCGTTTTAATTTTATACACAGAAGCCAGACTTGTACTTGGTCTAGTGATTAAGGGCTAGGCGACACAAGGAGTGCCCTTAGTTGATCTCCGTCGGGGTTGCTATTGGATATTATACGGCGGTCTTTGTTGAAGTCCAAAAGACTATAAACCACAGTCTCATGACAGATCGGGACTATATAAGAACGATCACAGGGGATTTCGACATTAATCTAAAGAGAACTTGTTTCCCGTGAACTATATAGGTTAAAAAAAATCGGCAACAAAAATCCATCAGTATACTAGTCAATCAATCAATCAATCAATCAATAAATTCTTTTTTATTCAGTAGTTATACACAATGACAGATAAGCAACTGGGGTAATTTACATTTGTATGTGTTACGTGCCATTATCACATGACACTCATGTAATCTATCCGTCCTGATGTGCAAAATGCTGTTGGAGCACGTGTAGCTCGGTATTAGAGCAGTGGATTGCAATTTTATTGGTCATCAGTTCAAACCTGGTCACCGGTCAATAGTTTTTTTTGCCTTTGTTTCCAGTATCTCTACCGAAATATGATCCATATGATTTATGCTTGTCCTATTTCCAAATGGATTCACGCAAATAAACAATTTGAATATGAAATCCTGAAGACCGAGATCTGTCAAGATTCATGAATCAATAATCAAGAAGCAAGAAACAAGAATATCAAGGAAGCTTTGGCCTTTGAATAAGCGAACAATCTGAGTTTAAGCTAATTGGCCTCCTGCAAAGTTGGTCATCAACATCAGGGTTCAATATCGAGCCTAGTGCCAGGAAACGTACCCATCTATGTGAAAAATTTGAATCTCTGTAGAGTGCTGCTTGACCAGTGTTAATTCTTGAGTCTCGAATATCTCTCAGAACAAATGTGATGAACACGATTGTCTTTTGGTTTCCAAAAGCATTCTAATTTCTAGTACCTACCAATGAATTTCAAACTCATGAACATGAAGGAAATAAATCAGGCAGGACTCAGGACTCAGAACCCCGAATCCTTATCCTTATCATCTTTTCAAGGTCATAGGGCTTAGATCCTCGGATCATTAAGTTTGATTGAATTTTAAAGTTCATAATAAATATGGAATGGTTACCTGAATTTTTGAAAACTATATACGTTATAGATAAAAGATAAAAACACACGAGAATAATAAGTTAACGAAATGAATAATATACGTAATTTATGTATGTTAAGGGTAAGCTCTCAACAAAAACAAAATCAAGCTGTACCAGCAGCAGCCTTGGTCTTAGCCTTAGCATTAGTGAAAGACATGAAGCTATCATCGTAACGCTTTTCCAACTCCAAATCTGGTTGCAATTCCATGTAAAGAGTTTCACGGTCAGCGTTCATATGATAAGTGTAAGCAGCTTCTTCTTCACCGATAACACACTTTGGTTTTCCTTGATTAGCAGCAGCATCGGCCAATAATTGACATTCACAAGTTCTCTCCATCAAGGTGAACAAATAAGCAGCTTCATCAATAGTGTAACCAACAGTAATCAAACCATGATTCTTCAAAATGGCACCATGTCCATTACCAATAGCCTTAGCAACATTAGCACCTTCTTCTTTTTCAATGGCAACACCGCCGAAATCATCATAGACACCATGAGCGTTATAGAAGTTACAAGCATCTTGATTCAACATTTCCAAAGGCTTACCAAAACAAGAGTAAGCCTTACCATACTTAGAATGTGTGTGACAAGCAGCATTGATATCCGGTCTCATCTTGTGAGCAGCGGAGTGGATGGCGAAACCAGCAGCGTTAATGACACCTTTACGGCCGTCCAAAATGTTACCGTCTTCATCAACTCTGATCATATCAGCAGCAGTCAACATAGAGAAATGAATACCTAAAGGATTGATCCAGAAAGTGTTTGGTTCAATAGGATCACGAACCGAGATATGACCGGCGGAACCTTCACTGTAACCCTTACGTCCAAAGATTCTGAAAGCACCAGCCATGTGTTCCAAGACCCATTCTCTTTCTTCATACTTGTCTTCAAATGTAGGTAATGGCCAAGGAGCATCACCACCCATGGCGATGTTTTGAACACCTCTTTGAGTCAGTGAGTAACCTCTGGATGTGGAAGGTTGGATTGAGGATGGCACAGTTTGTGGAGTTGTTGCGGTTTCTGTAGTTGCGGAAGGAGCCATTTTTGATTTGTTTTTTCTTTGATTTCTTTGAGTTGGGTTGCTTGGTTCTTATGGTTTATGTTATCCCATTCTGCTGTGTTGAAAAATGGTGGAAAACGGGGGATGTGAAGTTATTTATACAGTTGAACGATATGCTTGGTCATGTACAGGCCGTCCCAAATAGGAAGTTTGCGAGAGTTCTCATTTCAGCAGTTGACGAACAGTGTGCGCTTGTTTTTGCTGTACTATGTTATACCTGTACCCCACGTCTATATGACGGAGACTATGCGCAAACTTCTTTATGGTCTGTGATCTTCTGATTATTAGAAAAAATGGCGTGGTTCCATGAATGTATATGTATCTACTATCAGTTGTAGTAATTGTCAACTTTTCAATTTTGAAGAGACTGGGATAGACATCATCATGATTCATTTGCTTGATTGTCCGGAGTATCATTTTTGGAATTGCCGACACAATATGCGCATACGTAATTGTCAAAGTTTTACTTCAGTTTTTTATCCGCTACAGTTTCGGTGAAAATAACCCTTTTTAAGTTGTTTCGTACTACTACAATCGACCACATGAAAAAATGCAAAAGACAAAACGATAACAGACAAACAACATATATAAATAAAAAATGACTTTAAGATAAAGTAAACACACCAGAAGTGTACTGAATTGATTTGAAAAGTGCAGTGTGAGTGAAAGAAAAATGGACGCTTAAGGAAAAAAAGAGAAATGATTTAAAATATGGCCATACTAGCTGTAATCCGCTATATAATTGAATCACCACCATTCAAAACACATACTCATTTCATTTATAGACAATGCAACATAAAAAACAAACAAACAAACAGCTAAAAAAGATGTGAACAAACACAAAGAAAACACGAACCGATGGAAGAAGAAGGATATACCACAGATCAGATCAAACAGCTAGATCAAAAGTTATCCCAATCATCAGCCCATTTGTCCTTCTTTGGAGCAGCATTGTTACCCAAACCAGGCAACTTAGTCTTTTCCTTCGGTTTTTGCAACCCGAAGGCCGGCGTCACACCGTCATCATGAGCACTACCAACATCATCAAACAATCTACCATACTCCGAGTTCTTTTGACCATTGTGTTGAGAAGCATCAATCTGTTGTTGGATACTACGTCCAGTAGTTTGCACTTTTTGACCAAATTGTTCCATGGCCCTCTTCGCTTGAATGGTATAATCTTGTTCAGCCAACTGTTTCATACCTGGTTGAATGACACTATCGTTCACTTCTTTCACTGACTTGGCAACAGACGTGGAAAACAAACCCCAACCTTTGGTGAAAGTACCCAATGGATCCTTTTGGAATGCATCAACGGTGAAACCAGCCAATGAACCACCTTGTTTTGGTGCACTTGGAGCAGGTGTTGAACCGAAACCTTGATACTTACCACCTTCAGAGGGTTTCAAATCAGTTGGTCTGCTATCGTTAAGTTGTCCCAACTTGGAGAAATACGACTCATTTTGAACTTTTGTTGGTATGTTTCCAGCAGCTGGAGTTCCAGAGCTAGAGCCAGAAGCAGAAGCAGAGCTAGACACTGAATCAGAGGTGATACGAGAGGCAAGTCTAGAGGAAGCAGCATCAGCATTTGGATCAGTGAGTTGGGATTTCGTTGGTAAGAATTTTCCGGTATGATCAGGTTCTTTGTAATCAGCTTCAGTACCATCAACAACAGCAGTCAAATAAGACTTGTAATCTTCAGCGACATAGTTATCGTATTTTTGTTTAGCAGGCAAAGTTAGATCCAAACCATGGGATTCGAAATAATGGGCACATTTTTCATTACCACCTTTTTCCATTCTAGACACTTCATCAGGCTTGAATTGATCCATCGTTATGGATCTAACAAAAGAGATATGAACACCTAGACCTCTGTGAACACCAGCACACTCCAAACAGATGAAAATCCCGAATTTTGGAGAGGACCATTGTGGGTTTGGTGCGTTACAGTCAAAACATCTCTTGTTTGTTGGCTGTTTTTGAATAGCTAGTAGCTTTCTACGTGTGTCTGGATTAACTGTCCAATCTCCTGCCATGTTTATTTTTGTGTTTGATCAGTTGTTTCAGTTTGGTGGATTTTTCGTTCGAAAGAAAAAATGTTTGTTGCTGTGGGACAGTAACTTTATGTAAATCAGATGTCTCTTGCACTTGGATTTGTGTGTTGGTTGAACTTGTCTTCAATTTGTCACTGATTTGAGTCTTATGCTCGTGTTCTTGACTCTTTCCCAGTTTGGCACTTAATTGTCCAGGTGTCTTCTCGTCTTCTCATCACTTTCCAACTTTCACGAAAATCAGGCTCGTGGCAGAACATTGAATTCTGTCATCGTCTCTGCACAATTTCAGAATGGATAGGAATTACACCCGTGCACCACATCCCTTTTAGATTTGATCTGAGCACTGACTGCACCGAGATATTTTCGTATGGCCAATGACCAATGGCCGTTGGAATGCTTAATCCCATGATGCATTAGAACACCAATCACTCTTTGAGTATAGTTATCTTCAGACATCTAGTTTCTTAAAATGTTACTTCTACTAATGATATAGACGAGAAAATGCATGAGTTTCTCTTTGTCAATTTGGATGAGGAAACTGCTGTGAAGGCAATCATTAGTGCACCATCGACCAGTACAGAAACCTGGACCATCGACATGGTCCTATTCAGCCAGTGTTTAAGAAGAAGTACGTGCCAAAAGCTCAGGTTGCAGAGATGATAGTTGGTCTTTGGATGACGGGTGACGAGCGGTAGATGATGTGTGATATCGATGAGGCGGGCAATGGAAGACTAGGAAGGCCAGACAAGAAGTTCAGAGGCATGATGAAATCATTGTTGACTTTCAATGTGATGACCTGATCTGACTGATATAAATTCCAGGCCTGATGGATCAATTGAAAGTGGATGCCCTTGAGCCATTAAGAGAACAGCATTATTGACAAATACAGATTTTGCCAGCTAGTTCATGTTGATGACAAAAAGCAACGAACACATGAACAATTGGTTTGGGAAATCAGATATTTGAAACGGAAGATTCATAAACAGGATCAACAAATTACTGAATTGAGATACTATGGAAACAGTTTTGAAGGTACCTGACAAAATCATTTAAGGGTCTTCATAAGTTATAGAGCAGGAATTTGACACAGACATGTAGGATGAAGATAGTTTCTTTAACAATTGAAAAAATCACTTTAGTTGGACATATCATCGTGCTAATTCTCACTTAAAGAAGTGCAAAACTCCAAAGAGTACGTTTCACAAGACTCTAAACACTTGTATGAGGTTAATGTACTAAAAACCTTTGCACCAGTTGTGAGACGATACAAGTGAGGACCAAATCTATCAAACCAAATAAAATCGATCACAACCAAGTAAAAACCAAATCCGATCAGTAAATTAAAACCAAATCCGAACATCAGTAAATTAAAACCTTTCTCTATCCTTGGAACGGAAACTTTAAATTCTCTTCTGGTCTGAGTATCTATATATGGAACAGGTTGAATCATTTGAACCAGATATCACCCTTTATGACCAATTAATGAGCATGCGCGGTACATTTTCATGTCAATATTGCAATGATTCACATAATACCATATAATTGTGTTTAAGCCATGTCTAATTTGTAATATTAGTAATTTGTCAAATTGGAAGCGTGTAAGAATATAGAAATTATGGCAAATTCAAAAATTGATGGATATATGCAATGTTGGAAGATTGGAATAAAGAGAAAGACTCAAGAGAAAGCTAGGGCTAGTGCTCTCTGAAGCTCAGCCCCCACCCCCACCCTTGTTCAGTGTCTAAAAGCTGGCAAAAATTCTCAATAGTACACAATTTAGTTGTTCATATTTACTTGCACTATCGACACCACGTGAATTCTAGAATTGGTTAAATATAGTATCAAGAAAACACAAGAAATGATCAACTCTCAACCAATCACATTGCCTGCATCTTTCATGAATTTGATATCACATAATTGTGATATATTGAATCAGGCAATTATTTGTTTTCAATGAAGAATCAACAGCTGTTATAGCCCATACAGCTATTTCTGAGATTCCATATGAGACTATATATTTACCAGATTCAATTGGAGGAGTATACCAGAAACCGTGTGTTCCCCAACATCTACTTGTTTACTAGACAACATATCAACAACAATATGTGCATGCATGAACTTTTCAATTCCACCAACAAGTCAGGCAAGTGTCACATTTCGATCAGCAAAATCGAAATAACCAGCAAATTTCAATTCCAACAAGCATAACTTGGATATGATGGATTCGAGGCATGAATTATCAAATTTACAAATTAAAGATAATTTGATGCCTGATCACATGTGGTGCTCACCAAACATGATCCCAATCTTAAGATGATTGATTCCAGTGAGCCAATTCTCTTAAGTCGAAGGCCATAAGAATCAAGATCGAAGCTAGGACATTGAAGAAGTCTGAAGAGTTTATCGATTATATATGAATTCGGTTCCAATGCCAATTTGAAAATTTCATATATATGCTAATATATTCCAATTGAATTACAACGTACAATGAAAAATTGATATGAAGGAAAAGTATGTGGGTTGCTACTTCAGATTCAACAAGACTATAATCAAACAATCAGAGATATATTAGTATTGAATCAGAGGAAAAATGGTCAGAGTTGCAGCCAGAGAATTAACTTCAAAACAAGAGTTGGAGATTATATAGATTAAGCTCCTTGCAGTAGGAACGTTATAAGAGGCCTATAATCAACAGTTTGAAGATGGGTTCTGTTATGCATCCACTGCAGAGACAAAGTTTAGTGAATTTTGAGTTGGCTTCCAATTCATTTTTTAAGTTATTCCCATATTGTATTGACAAATAACAAATTCATAAATCTATAACTTCGACAGGTCATATACATATACAGAATTAAGACCATAAATTGAAGGGGTGTAGATACCCATCCGATAAATCAATTAAACTTCTTTTCACGCTTATGCAGTATATGATCAGGCTAGGCGAATGAAGCCTATACATACCCTGATATATACGATCTTTTTATCTATATAATATTGAGTGTCATCAGCCCTCAATAAAAACGGACATGCACATGTCACACATGCTTTTTTAATCATAATTCAAGTTTAATATTCTAAAAATTGCAGAAAATACCCGACATGTTGTTAGGCGTATATGGAATAGCCAATTGATGGGCGGATCGATGGTCAGATCAAGTAAAATGCATCCTGAAACCCGATTAATGAGTAGTCAATTATTACCATGCCACCATGCCGACTGTTTAGCTCTATGTCACATCGCGGCTTGGTCAGACTCAGGCTATTGTGAAGAAAATATCGTTAACTGACAGGGTTGCTATTTATTTGCTACCACCACAATTTCACATGGTGCCACCATATGTCCACACAAAGTATATGATCCAAACCTAAACAACAACGCGTCACGAGCTTGTAGCACTAGTGCTCAACATTGAAAGATCGGTGAAGAAATTTGTTAAAATAATAATACTCCAAGATTTGCCAAGAGCTAGATCCAAGCAATTAAGGCAAATATTTACTTCTCTCACTTTAATCAATACTGATAACTCATGTGTAACATCTAGTATTGCACATCTTGAAGGTTACTAATACTATACCAATCACATTGCATGTTGTAATATCGTCATGAGGCAAAAGTGAAAGTAGGCATGAGTGCTTGAAATTCCCTCACTAACAAGAAAGAAAATGGCTCCAAAAATAGAGATTCAGTGAGGTTAAATGATTGGAATTAAAGACATGAATGGTAAATAGAAGAACAGTAACTTGGAGTGGATCAAGAATGGGGTATAGTAGTGGCCATGAATTTTTCAATCATTGCATACATAATATACATGATATACGTGCCCAATTAACAGCTCGGTGATCGGGCAATTAGGATCAAGTAAATACCCGAACCTTCTAATTTGACCCGATGTGGTATTGTAAGCCGCTCCTTATTACGCGTTAACCAATTCTGATAACTATTAACGCCCGAGGGACGTACCTACTATGGGCACAGTGACAACTGCACCCTTAAGTTAAGCCACAGCTTAGGTTAACCCCAGGGTTAAAGACAGAGAGAAACGTAGAAGTGTATAGTAGTTAGTAGTACTGCTATAGTCATATATATTGAATTCAAGTTGAAGTTACACAGAAAACGCTACAATAATTGGGCTGGGGGCATTTCAAATTTCTTGGAATTACTAGCGAGAGTCAGGACTCACGCACTCACTCACGGGGTGAGGCATCTGGCATCTGGCATCTGCCTCTAAGCCTCACGTTCAGTCACCGGACAGTCAGGAGCCAATTTTCAGAGACTGCACGGAATGGCCGAGTTTCTTATATGACTGACAAATTGTCTTGTCTTGTCTCGCCAAGGTCACTTGGAAATTGGAAATGAGAAGTTGGTGTGAAAATTGTAAAATTGTGTATTTTCCAAGTTTCAGTTCAACTTTAACATTTTATTTTTATAGCCGGTAACTCGTCATGTGACTTGTGTCAGTTGAGTTGACCGAATGACAAAGCACCTGATGCACCTGCTGTCCCATGTGTCAGCTAAGAGCTTAATTGTCTTGTCAGCTGTGCGGAGCGTGTTTTCTGTGTACGTATAGTAGTAGTACGGTACGCGTGTCTTACCTGTTGCTTATATAGCTCATAGCTTACCATGTGTAGAAAAAAGAAAATTCGATCATCGACTTCGTTTTTTCGTTTTTTCATTTTTTCATTTTTTCATTTTTTCATTTTTTCGTTTTTTCGATTATCTGAAGTAGCGGTGAGCTGAGCCTAGTTGTTCCTGTAAACTGCGTAATCTGCACCTGTCCTTTTAACTCTGTAGCTAGTAGCTACTAGCAGCTGTACTTACCGAGACCCGGTTGGCATTGGAAACTTTTGTATAAATATCTTCCATTTGCCTGTTACTGATTATTCTCTTGATTCTCGAATTGTCCTGGGTTTTTACTGTTTCAGTTCTCCATCACTTCTCACTTACCAATTGTCATTCACTACAGATATACATCATGAGAACCACATTCTACTTATCAGCCTTGCTCCTAGTGGCCCAATCAGCAATGGCTAAAAGGGTTTCAGTTCTTAATTTAAATAAGAGAGACTCAGCTCAACAACAGCAACAAGGACAACAACAAGGTACTTCCTCATCATCTGCTTCTTCTTCTTCCAGTTCCGGAAGCTCGGATAACGGCTACTCTGACGAATACGGTGTCTTACAATTTCAAAACTACGGCTTTTCCGGTTATTACTATAAGGTTAAATCAATGGATCTATCCGACAGCGAATGTACTTGTGAATTAGATACATCCAAACCATACGATTTCAGCGGTCCTATTTCCCCATTAAATGAAGAAGTTTCGATCCACATCAGAGGTCCTTTGAATTTAGAGAAGATGGCTGTTTACACAGCAGACAGTTACACCTATGGTTCAACCAGTGGTTCTTGGTCAAGACAAGCATACTATGATTCGAGTGCAGGTACCGCTGATAACGTCACATTTTTGGGTAACGTTGGTACAAACTATACTTGTGTTGGTAAAGCTTTAAACTATGTCGATAGTGATGGTCTCACTAAAGCTGATTCTTCCACTGTTTTGGGTAACGTTACTCTTGGATCAGATGAAGAATATGCCATTTACTCTAGTGTCAAATGTGGTGATTCCGGTTGGAACAAGGATTGTGGTGTTTACAGAAAAGGTATCGATGCCTATCATGGTTTCTATGGAACGACCAAGATGTTCTTATTCCAATTCCGTGCTCCTTTGGATTCTAGTGGTGACACCTCAACTACCAGTTACAATATGCCTGCCATCTGGTTATTGAATGCTAACATTGCCAGAACTTCACAATACCCAACTAACGCCAACTGTTCTTCCTGGACTTCCGGTGGTGGTGAATTTGATATCTTTGAAGTTATGAACAATACTGAGAACTTACATTTCTACTCAACAATTCACGATTATCAAGGCACAGGCGATATTCAAACTGGTATTCCTCTGTATGGTTACATTGAGAGAACTCCAAATTCATTGATGACCGGTGGTGTTGTTTTCGGTTCTGATGGTAGTGCCACTGTTTTTATGTCCAATTCTACTTCTTTAGATGACACCATTGACAACTCTGACTTGAACACTTGGATTTCAGACGTTGAAACTTCAGAAAAGGCAGTTACTAAGTCTCTGAGTAGTGTCAGTAACCAAGCTTCTTCAAGTAACGGCGAGGCTGGTCTTGATGCTATGTTTGGTACTTCTTTCTGGTTTAACATGCTTACTTTTTTCCTAGGTACTTTGACTCTCGTTTGATTTTGATCCGTGGTCTTAAGACTCTTCAGCCTTTTGTTTTGTACTTTATCGCTTTATTTATAATTTATTCTTTTGTGTTTCAACATTTAGTAAGCTCGTTTCTCTAAATTTCCATTCATTCTGTTTTCTAAGAACTTTCTAGTCTATTTTTTTTTATCCTCATTACCTTTGCTTGATTTTTAAGATCTATTAATATTCAATTTTTAATATATACCTGTATGCATGCCTCAATTCTGTATATGGGCATAAGTGGGCAGATTATGATCTCGAGGCTTGCTAACGTACGTACGTCGTACAACCGTTTGATTCTACCTAGCTCTACGTCTGGAAGAGGAATTCGAAGAAGATTCTGTTTTTTTGGAATTTCATTTTTTCGAGCTGATCTTAATTTTCAGCCGACAAGGATGTGTGTGTATTGGTTTCGACAGTCAAGACTTAAAAGTGACTGTCGACTAAAAGACAACGCGACCGACAGACTAATCATCGATCATAATTCATATTCATGATGTATCGATGAACCATGATTCATACACGTCTAGAATCTAGATGTATCGTTTCAAGTCTACTATCCATCCATCAACTTACACAACTTGTTTTCTTCGAAGTGTTAGACATTGAAGTGTTGAATTCCAATGGACTCAGATGAAATTAGAATCTCCAAAGTTGCTGATGACTTGCTTCTTCAGATAGACAACCAGCTCACCATTATTCTTCAAGAAACCAACAATGACAATACATCACCCCAATCCCTTCAAACCACAAACCAAAAGACAACGTTGAACAGTATCTTGAAAGCAATTGACGAATTCCAACTTTCTCCACAGCTGTTAGACACAAAACTTCGTCATTTTGTAAATCGAATCATCGACGCCTATTCTCTAAAATGTCTAGACCCAACGCATCCAAACAAACAACTCGAAGAAACGATCTCTCTAGTGTTCTACTCATTGGCCAAAGTGAGAGGAATAAAAACTATTTCAAACTGCCTCACGAGCGACATCTACCTAATTTCCTTCATCTTACAGAAACTCGATGATACAACGTGGCAAGGCCGTTTTTTCCTTTTGGTTTGGCTATCTGTGCTCATTCTTGCCCCGTTCCCATTGGTCAAGATCAACCGTGATTTGCCCGAAACGGTGTATGGATTATCCACCAAATTCTTGGAGTCAGTGGGGAATGAAAATCAGGCTTCTTCGATCCTTATGGCTCGGTTTTTGTCAAGAAATGATTCCGTTGAGTATCTTGATCGATTCGTCAGTGAAAATTTCAATTCTATCTCCTGGGACAACAAATCAGAGTACAACAAGACCGGTACGTTATACGTGTTGAATTTCATGCTTAAGATCGCAAAGTCTTCAAGTATCGTTCCTTATGCTGCTAGAATCCTTACTTTGATATCCAATGAAGTTGTCGAAGAGAAAAACATAAATATCGTGAGAATACATTTGAAAGTGTTAGGTAAGTTATCCGTTGTGTTTGACAGGTATGAAAACTACGGTGCTGTGGAAGACATCCTTAACTGTTTATTCGGTTTCACTGGCCATTCAGACACAGTGATCAGATACTGTTCAGCGAAACAAATTGCAAAGCTAAGCTATCAATTACCAATTGAAATGAGAACTGAAATCGTTCAGTTTTTAGTAACCGAGCTGGAAATCAACAACTTGAAAGTGTCATCGGACTTGCTTTCCATTCAATCTAACCTCAAAGTGGATTTTGAAACCGTGGACGTGGAAAAATATCATGGGGTGTTATTAACACTAGGTGAATTTGCAAGACAAAGACAACTGGACTCACCATTGATCTATCTTGCCGTCTCGATTCTCGAACAGACTTTGTTTTTCGAACAACATAGACTGACATACACTACTGGTTCCAACGTGAGAGACTCATCTTGCTTTGTCGCTTGGTCACTATGCAAGAAGTACCTCACGAAAGAACTCGACATTGATGTGATTGTCTCTCTTTTCAAATGCTTGATTTTGACCTCTTGTTTCGATCGTGATTTGATGATTAGAAGAGCAAGTTCTGCCGCATTGCAGGAGTTGATCGGTAGACACGGTGATCCGATCTTGGTTCAGTTGTTGCCTGGGTCAGTGGAAAGACATAATCGGTTTAAAGTTCAATTGATTGAGATTTTGGATTTCACTGTGCTTGGACAACGTGAGCGGTCGTTTTTGTTGAGTTTACAAATTGCGGAGTCTATGGATGGGTTGATGTATGATGATTTCGTTCGGTTTTTGTTGGATGATACTGGGATCACCAATGCCGATTATGATCAGAGAAGATTGTCTGCTGAGACATTGACTAAGTTTGTGGCGGGTAAGAAAGATGATCAGGTTATTGCTGAGTTGGTTAGAAAGCTGTTGGTTCAGTATGATCAGAAACCAGTTGATGGTCTGCTTTACTGTATCGCCGAGTTAATGGGTCACCTTACAAATATTCAACAACTTACCGTTGACGGTAGTGACGTTAATGAGAAATTCCATACTTTGTTCCAACATTTCAAGTTCGATTTCCACCGAGATCCATTCTATAAAGGAGAAGAGTTTATTTATTTGCTAACGAGAGTAATCGGTTTCGGATTCACTCCAAAATCACATGAGTTAGAGTTCATGTTCAATATCGCTAGAGTGGGCACCCAGCCTCAACTACAAGCCAAGTTTGTTCAATTAGCAACTGTACTTCATGACCTGCCAACTGCATACGAAGATAAATGGATCTACTACATCAGAAACGGAAACCATATCATGGCTACTTCCATAGGTTACTCCCATGAGATATGTAAGAAAAAACTAGTTGAGATTTTAAAGATGATAAGTGATCCAAAATTGGACGCCAAGTTGAGAAGTTCATTGGTTGATTCTTGTTCCTTGTATTTACAAAACTATCAAAAAGAAGCAGATGAAGGTGAAAAAAATGTCGATTCAACCACGTTGTTGAAGTTGGTTGATGGGTTGGATGACTATACCATCACAAATCAAGGTGATGTGGGTAGTTTCATCAGATCCGGTACTCTTGGATTAATCAGTGACAACAAAACAATATTCCTAAATGTTGATCCATCTGTTTTTGAAGAAGTCGAAAAAAGATTACTGAGATTGTCTTGTGAAGTGATGGACCGTATCAAGTATCGTGCGTTTAAGTTGTTGATAAGTTTGAAATGTTGGAATTCATACTATTTAGACTATGCCAAAACCAATGATCTCACAGTTGACGACACCAAAGATCTGAATTTCGTTCATCCTCATGACTACTATGCTTTAGTGTTTTCTGTTTTGAAGAACGAGTATGTGACTTCCGATAATAAGGAGATGTCCATTGAGTTGCTCAAAGGGTTTTCGTTTTCGGGTGGTTCCAGTCAAGCTTCAGATGCCACGATCAACGTCGCCATCAGGTCATTTTTGACATTCTGGAGAAATATTACACCACAGGAACAAAATTTCATCTTAGGTAATCTATTGGATATCTTGAAACCATTGGATACCAAATTGGCCAAATTGAAGACTCTGAAAGTTGATAGGTTGAACAAGTTGCATAACTCATGTTTGAAATTCTGGTGTAATATACTGGAGTTGAATGTTTCGTTGCCTGATAATTTCAAGATGAGAAATTTGTTTATTAGGGTTTATAATTTAAGTTTGGGTACTTCGAATATTCCTAGACTCTTGACTTGTATTCGGATCTTCATCATGATTTACTTGTCTGGTCCTGCTGATTTTGCGGATTGTGAAAAAAGGTTGAAATTCTTGAAAGCAAAGCATCCTATTGCAAAAGTTAAGAATGCTGCTGCTGATGCTTTGAGAGAGATTGAATATGAGAGATCTCACTCGGTTCAAAACTAGCTCTTCACATCTCATTCTTCTTTTACATAGTGATCGTTTCTTTAAATGCAAAACTAATTTTTTATGTCCATTGTAAAAATTATATGTGAAAAAATCTATCTATATGAATATGTAAACTAACCCAAGAAAATCTATCTTTCATGATTGTCTTCCAACGCATCACCCAAACTGATATTGGCACTACCTCTCATAGCAGGTTGAGAAAGGTATTTTCCAGGTTTCCAACCAATCATAAACACAAACCTAAACGTAGCAGGAAGATGTCCAGTTTGCGGATCACCATGCAATGATCTATAAATTGGTTCTAATGCAAGAAGCATATCCTTGGTAAGTGGAGGTGGGGAACTTAAAATGGAATTGGATTCACCCATCAATTGTAAATCTTTCATCAAGGCAACCACGTTTGGATAATCAACGATGATCTCTTCAACGTCAATTGTCAACATTTGGAAACCAGCCTTTTGCATTAATCCACCAACATCGTTCGATCCGACAAATGGAGAAACACGAGGAGACAAACCTCCCATTCTTTCCATCTCCGCTAATTGTAATGAGGTTCTTAATTCAAACAAGGTGTCACCACCAAACATCGATCCGATGAAACAACTGTCGGGCTTCAAGGAGTGATATATGTTGTTGAAAACACCTGGCAAGTTGTTGATCCAATGAAGGGACAAATTGGAGATTACAACCTCGAGTTCATTTTCTTTCTGTAAAAGCGGGGCATCGTAGGCTTCTTCATCAGCAACTATTCTTTCGAGATTCAAATCCTTGTTAAAACTCGACTTCATATCCTTGAACAACATCTGTCTGGAGGAATCAACCATGTAAAGTTTCTTAATCTTGGATTTCACCAATTCTTTATCCTCTCTCCACCTTGGATCATCATCTGGATGGTTTGTGCAAAGCTGTCTTTCCAAATTACCACTATTGCACCCAAGATCCAACACATTTGTGAAATCACTTTTCAAAAATGCCATTCTTTCAATCATTCTTCTGGCAACTTCATCTCTGATATATTCAACATGATGGCTGTCTTTATCTGTGGCTGCTCTGTCTCTTTGTAACAACTTCACATCCCTATCGAAAACTTTGAATGTGTTCTGATTGCGAGCATGAACTGACAGCACTCGAGATGAGCTATGCAGAAAACGTCTGTTCAGCGTTGTCTTGAGCATCTTTTGGAAACCAAATTTGAGTTTGATCAGTGTTGTATAGCTTTGGTCAGTTTTCCTTCTTCAAGGGGTTATTTTCTGTGTGTTTGGATGACGGGAAAGACGATTAAAGGACTTACCTCATGACAGCTAATGTGGGGTACGTTCAAGTTTCCAGTGGAAGAGTCTCGAGTCGGACTCTCGACTCTCAAATTTCGACTCTCGATTCTTCTCAAGCGCGAGACAAGTTGAAAAAAAAGCGAGTCGAACTTATTCAAACACCATTCAAGAGGGGCGAGCCAGTAATAGACCCATCATCTGTCATCACTGTAAATATAACACTGATACCACTTCACACGGTGATTATCACAACAACAAACAGAATAAAAGCAAGAAATGCTCAGACAGGCGGTTCAAACTGCAAAATTTGCATTTCCTGAACAAACAGTACGGGAACTCAGAAGTTTACCATTGAGTAAAAGTTACGATGTGCTTCTAGACATCAGTTCCCGTCCATATGCCTTAGATGAAGCCTCATTGCAAGTGACTACAGGAATATTGAAAAACCTTGCCGAGTCTCCAAATGTTGAGTTTGATTCAAGACTCACAGGAATGTTCAATACCATATTCTCACATGGAAAAGTTCTATCTTATATCGAACAGTACAGAGAAGTGTTGGATAAGAAGAAGATCAACTCGGGGCCGCTTGCTGTCTCCTGTGCCGTTGCCTTTGATAATCCCCAGAAAGCTGCCGATTTGTTTTGGCAGTATCTAGAAAGTGATGATTATGAAGAGCTGAATCGATTACAGGCTTTCCGGTTGGTGGAATTACTCAGTTTCAGAAACAATGTGGAAGAGTTTACAAAATTGTACAATTTGTTGAAACAGAATCAATATCTCACAGATGCCAACTATCACTTATACTTGGCCAATGGATTGGATGCAGATAGTATTGATATTTGTCAATTGGTGTACCCAGATATCGCTGAAAGATTGGATGTCTCTCAAAGTTTCTATGAAAAACTCACTGATCTATTCACCAAATCGCGAAAAACACTGGACTTTGCATTGGAACTACTTCCCAAAGTGAATAATGCAAAAGTTAGAAAACAATTGAGTTTGAAGATAGCAGCTTCATTTAGGCCTTCACAAACATGGGCCATTTTGGACCAGATGATCACAGATGGTGTTCCCATTGAATACTCAGACATACCGACAAAATTATTATGCATACAGGACCTATCTGACCTTTATTACCTCAGAGATTGCATGAAACTGGTGAAACAGGTAACAAATACGAAAACCAAAAAATTACAAATTTACTCCCTCATGAAGTCCATAGACAATACTCACGCTCACCCATCTGCGATGGCGGCCGTACTTTCCGAAATTTATCTCGACTACGGAGAGCTACTAGATCCAACGATATTTAGTGTTATGTTTCATATAGTATCACACTTTGGCTGTAAAGTAGTTTGCATGAAACTTATTTTTTTGATGAGACAGTTATCACTGACACCTAGCATGCAGGATTACTATTATGCTATGAGGACCCAATGTTTTGGAAATGAATCAGATTTGTTGATTATTCACGTTATAGATTGCTATCAAGATCATGGCGACATTACAGATGATGCTAAACGTTTGCTCTTGATGGTTTCCAATTTTGCGTTGAAAGGTGAGACATTAGCTAGGTTGATTAATCCTGGACCCGGAGATGTTGAGAAAATCAAAGCCGAAATTGATTACTATGCCTTAGAACAATCTTTTCATCGCAAGGCTGACAGAAGAGCAAAGAAACACCCTCGCATTCATGGTTTTGGCAAGTATACAAAACTAAGGGATCAATTTTCTATGCATATGGCTAAACGACATATCTTCACTCCTGAGTATTACAAAGCTAGAGAGAGGTGCATTGCTGATGCTAAATATAAACGGAGGAGCCAAAGTGTTATCAGCAATAAACCAAACATACACACAACTGAGAAGAAGTAATACTATTCGATTGTTAGTTGTATATATTGTTGATAGAATTATGTACATAGCAGTTATGAGCAATCATAAGAATAAATACAACAAAAAGAATTAACGCACATGGAAAGAAAAAAGAGAGGTAAATGAAAATTTTTATGAAAGACTCATCGATCAAAGATGAGTGAAAGAGGGTGGGATGCAAAAAATAATATGTAAATTGGAGAGAATAATCTATTTTTTCAAAGAAGTAAACAAAAAGTAAAAGAAGAAAGCAGCAGAAACACCCATTAAAGACAATGCAGTATTGCATGCTTTGTATTCCTTATCGACGATTTCTTGGATTGAGTGGTCGAGTTTGATCTTCTTGTTTGCATTCTCATAGTTGACGGTGGACAATGGTTTGACACCCTTTGGAAGATGAGATGGATCTGGGTGCAGCTCTTCGATGAATTGTTCCAATTCACCACACTTGATACCTATCTTCAAATAGTTCGGATCAGAGACTGGACATTTGTGGTGAATGACACGTAAGTACTGACTGAAGATAGCCAAGACACCTTCGTATGTTCTGGAATTCAAGATCAACTTACAAGTGGTACCCTTTCTAATCTTAACATTCTGCTTGAACACCAATGGGTTATTGAAAACTTCAGCTAAAGTGGCAATGGCCATAACTTGAGGGATAGCACAGAAATTGAAAGTGGAGTTGTCATATATCAAAGACAAGTAAACCAAAACATCTCTAACGTGACCCAAAGCATTCAAAACCAAATCACTTATACAATCTAAACCATCCTTAAGGTTTTCAGGTTTGCTAAAGTTGGTCAATTCTGGTGTGTACTTGCCCCATACCTCCTTAGGCCAGAAAGATCTACCATCATCCAGATCTTCCTTGTAATCTCTGATAATGTTTGTCTTTTGTAAGAACAAACCCATGGACTCACTCAAATACATATCCTTAATCAATGAAGGAGCTCCAAAATCAGCAGCAACAGCCAACTTGGTCAAACCTTCTCCAACTAATCCGGCGACATAATGACAGTACAAGTCGTAATCTTTGACTGTTGCAACACCATTCAAGTTGAATTCCTTATCATTGATGTAGTCGGCCATACCATTACCCATCTTGTGAGTGATATCCTTGATGACATCTTGATATTGTGGCTTTAATTTGTGGTACTCGGTCAAAATTTGATCAAATTCAACCAAGACTATTCTGTCTTTTTCGTTCGGTCCATTTCCATCAAAAGTCCAATCCTTAGTGAGTAATTTAGAATCAAATGTTCTTAACAATGGAACCTTGGTTTCTGGATCAATGGTCATATCATCTTCAACGGTATCCAGAGCTCTCAACACCAAATAGAATAACATGATGGCATTACGGAGCTCAGGATTCAACTCCATGATGACAGCGGCAAATGATCTGGATGTTTTCTTCAACAAATCATAACATTTTCTTTCGGATTCGGATGTGATTTCCAATGGGTACAATGTCTTTCTGAAAAGTTTCCTATTTCAATAAAAAAGTCCATTTATTTTCAAATTCAAGGGTTGGTTCATGAATACCAACGACATGAAGATGGAAACAAAAAGGGGGTGATAATGTTAGTACGAATCTCACTCTTTTTCATTAAACGATTTAAACGAAACTGGTAAAACCTTGCATACAGTTGGATGACTGACTTCAACTCAGTTGGATGACTTAACAATTGGACTAGTTTGCTTGACATATTGAAAATGATATGGATGATCAGAAGTTGTTTGAAGCAGTTGATATGAAGAACAAATGTCCACTATTCACATTCCAAGTTGTCTTCTTCTTTCTAGTTTTCTTTCACCATGAAACCTGAATTCATTACAATTTCCAACTGCTAAACGAAGAGTACCGCGCGTGCGGCGTATGGAACGGATCAACTGTGCGGCTCAATATCCTAGGACTCGATTTTTAGAAGGGTCTATCGACGCGTCGATTAATAGGTTGCATACATGTGTGTGGATGTCTTGTTATTTACGCGTTTCGATTATTTGTTTTGCCTTTATCCTATTTCCTTGTCCGTTCTACGTTATAATGGGTACCACTCACCATAATCAAATATCGGTTCAACATTTACCAACATGAATTCTCAAGAAAAGAATGACAAGGCTGTGCGTCAGGCATTAATATTTGCAATTCATTTGACATCATCAATGTACGCTAAATTGCCTGAGATATTCGAAGAAATTCAATTCTTGATTCGAAACTTGGCTAAATCCCTTCCAAAGACAGGAATAGGTTGCTATTTATTCAATTGTGGTGCTAAAAATAGCCAGAAATTGGAAATGGATCATGGTATATACCAGGTGCTTGAACTAGGTGATATTGATATTCAACAATTGAAGAGAATCACTAGTTTGCTCGATGACCATGAGTATGAAGATGAGCTGACTGGCGAGTGCCCTAAGACATTTCAAAAAGTGTTTCCGATGTTAAACAAAGATCCTGTTCAAAATTATGCCCAGCAGTTATCACGTTTGATTTCACAGTGTGCAAGAGAATTCAACAAGAATTACACATCCAAGAAAGTGTTTCTGTTTACCGATTGTGATAAACCTTACAATAGAAACAATGGTGACATGAGACTTATAGTTAGTCGTTTGAATATGTTCAATTCAGAAGGAACAGATGCTCAATTTATACCATTTTTGTTGCCTGATCCATCAGGTACCTCAGATCTTTCTGAATTCAATGAGGTGTTGGGCGTGCGTCAAGAAAGCAATTTGATGAACACCAAATTCAAAACTTCTGCCAGACAAATCAACATTAGTGACATAAGACAAAATGTGGGAAGATATTCTGAAATTAAAAGAATGGCATACAATTGTTCTCTGGAGCTGAATGGAATATATATGTCGGTCAAAGGTTATGCCATGTTCAAGCCATTACAAATGCGTACAGCTCAAGAATTCTACGAAGATGATATAGTGTATCGGGTTGTTACCAAAACCAAGAAATTGAGAGAAAGTTCTGGAAGAGAAGTAGAACCAAATAATCTGAGAAGGGTTATTGGCGTGGGTGATCCTAGTTCTCCTGATTTTCAATGTATTGATTTCCCACCTGCTTTAATGAAAAAGATCCATGATTTCAATGAGAAGGAAAAACCGATTTTGAGAGTTTTGGGTTTTAGAAAGATTGAACATTTCAACCCTGCTTACACTATCGGTACACCAACTTTGATGGTTCCTGATAGTCAAGGTGTTTACACAAAATCTGATAGGGCATTTGCTACATTGTATCAATCTATGGTTAGAAAGAAAAGTATGGCTGTTGTTTGGGGTATTCCAACAAGAGTCAAAGCTCCTGGTCTTTACTATCTCATTCCAACTCATCCAGCTCTAGGATTCAAAACGTCAACTGAAAACTATCCAGACGGCTTAGCCATGATTCCACTTCCATTCAAAGACGATATTCGTAGCTTACCTGATTACCTTACCAAACAATACAAACCAACAGAGATTATTTTACCAAATCCACTTGAGCCAGTCGTGAAAAAGCTTACTGAAGTTAAATTTGAACCATTTGAGAATCCAAAATTGACGTACGCCTTCGACTACATGGAATTGAACGCATTACAAGAGGTTGACCCATACCTTAACCCTGAGACCGAACCTGAATCATTCAGCAAACAAAGAAAAGTCAATGATATCGATCAAACAGTGATCAAATGCAAGAAACTAAGAAAGAAGATTAGAGGAGATGAGGAGCTACAACAACAGTTCAGAGATGTCAATGCTGAATTAATTCGTACAGCAAATGCTGAAACCATCCATGCTGCAGAGACAGAACCGGCTGCTAAGAAGAAGAAAGTGGAATGTATCAATGATGCTATTGTGAGATCCGCTTGTGAAGACATCAAATTATTCAAGAACATTAAAGTTGCTCAACTCAAATATTATCTTGATAGCAAGCCTCCTGGTCTGGTCAAAAGAACTGGTAAGTTGAAAGGGGATTTGATTGATAGTGTGAAGGATTATTATGAGAACCATCTTAAGGGCGAAGATTAAATACACATATATGCTTCTTTTTGTGTTTTTGTCACCTACTTGGAGGAGGAAATCCTATATAATTTCCTGAATTTTCTATAGTTCTGTGTATAAGCTATACTACATATATTGCCAATGTGCTTTTAATGGCCATGCACACAATATATTGAGAACCTATAAGTCTGCCATCTCACCTTAACCATTTTCAAGACCTATACATCTACCAAATTTCTGTTAGAGTTGGTTTCTGAAGTTGTCAATCTTCTGCAAATTTTTGGCACAACTATAATCTTGAAATATATGAACTCGATATGCTCAAGTGGCAAACTTGTTTGACCTTTACCAACACCAAATTGAATCAAATTTCATTAGATATGCGGCTTAATAAAGATCACTAGGTTTAATCCAGAACACCTTCCATCCCTCTTTAGTAACTTTGGAATTGTTGAGCACAATATTTGTTTCATTCCACAGACAGATTTTAAGAAGAACACTTTCGGAAAGAGTAACAATGTTGTAATATAGTGTTAAAGATTCATCAAGGTATTCATTTACCCATTTGTAACCATTGAATTCGTCGTACTTAATGCAAAAGTAACGAATATACTATTTAATATGTTCGTTTGTCTCATAACTGATAATTTCTATATGGCTCATATCAAAGCTAATACGAGGTTTGACTCTCTCGGGAATGCTGATTCCACCTAGCTTTAATGGTTTATTGCCCGTGTCTATTGTTTGGTGAGCATCAAGTTTATGTTTCGGGATCTTACCGCCAAGCCGTAAAGTATCCAGATTTTCTAGGGAGTCCATCCCAGCAAGGGTTACCTTCATCAATGAAGTCTGATATTTCAAGAGTGAGCGTCACAACATTGTCTAAGGATGGTGAATCAAAGTTGGCTAGATGATCTGGTTCGCAAAAAAAGATATTTAATGGTTTCAGGTAAGCAATAGCATCCTGTCTTCCCATTCATATTGATGGGCGGAGGAACAATGTTAGCTCCTGCTATACATAATATCTCAATTTTGTTTGGCACTCTCTCAAATACTGTGCCATCGATAATCACATTTGCATTTGTTCTTCCTGTCTCCTTTTGATCAGGATTCTCGCTTTCTTTGCTGATAACCATCTCTTTCAAATATGTTAAGCCACTGAAGTTAGAATCAAGGTATGAATGACCATTGAGTGTAACACACTTGATCTTGTCATTTTGAAAGTCGAAATGGATCAATGGGCATGCAAAAATAACATGCATGTTCAACATTTCCCTGCTGTTCATGAAGCACAACAGTTAGACTTCTTTATCTCTTTTTTATCAATCTTAATGTTTCCAGCACCAATAACATGTCTCGCTTTTCAATAAATCTTCAATTCAAATTTCTTCAACAGTTGTTGGAAATCAGATTCTATGGAAAACTTGAAAAAATTATCAGTTGTTGTGAATTCAACTCTGTAAATTTCGGAGGATTGTAGTATTGGTGCAGCTTGACTATAGTGACAGGTTGAAATCTATTATCAGTAGCCCTTATATTTTTTCAAGTCCGTATAGGAGGAGGGCGCCTGCAAAAAAATCAACCCGGTACTACCACAATCACCGAAAACCGGCTAGTCCAGGCTGCGGTAATTATTAGCGAATCTCACCTGTACGAAGTTGAAGCCAGCAGGCTCCTATTGGAACATCAAAAATACCTATTGCTTTCAACTTCATAAATACATCTATTTTTTAATGACATGATCAAATCCTGTACTAGAAAATGTCAATTCCACAAGCTTGGCACAAATTGGATGACCAAACATTGAGGGTAGGTGGAGAACAAACCTTTTGCAATTAGTTGTCTTGGTTTCATTTGGATCAACAACTCATTCAGAAATCTGCTGGGCTTTATTCCATCAAACAACGGTAAGGGGTTGAAGATAAACATTTCAAAATCACAAGCTGAAAAGATTTTTGTCTGAACATACTTGCAGTATCCCATGGGTAACTGCACCTCAAAGGTGAGTCCAAAGATGCACTGTGATTTCGAAAAGTTAACTGTTAGTTTAGGTTTTCGCCGAAATAATTGCAGCAATCATTGAAATAGTTCAAATTCGAGTTTTTCTGCCCTCTTTAGGGTTTCTCCCAGTATCCAGTCTCTGTCTGAGCTGAATATGCCAATATCAGTTCTTTAAATTCAGGAGGAAGACGCTTGCAAAAGTCAATGAATGGATGTATTGAAAATCTTCTAAGGAGTGCTCAAAACCTCTCAACTTCCGCATATGTTGTTGTATCACCATTTGAAGGCGGCATGTGAACACTTAACTAGAAACCAAATTGAATATTGGAGATTCTTTTTTTGTTCGTATATGTGGAGTTTGAGCCTTGATATGCTGCCTTGAAATGGCTGTACGTACACCAACCAACCATTGTTAACTTTCCAGTACGTCTGTGACCTGTCCCATCGAATCTTGAAATTTTTATGACCCGTCCTGAGTCCTGACTCCTGAATTGACTGGCTTCAAATAATGATCTCAAACCACTCGAGTCACCAACTCACGACTCACGAAGTGTACGTATATACGGTATACACCAAAATACATATTTTTTTTAATTGGAATTAACAACAAATATAAAGAAAAGAAATACATTATAATGGAATTAGTCTCTTGATATTATTTTTCAATTTTGTGTGCTTCCTTATCTGACACATTAGAATCAACACCAGTCTCTCCATTCCATCCATATTCAAACAAAAACTTATTGAATTTGATGTTATTTTCCATCAAGTCATCTTCTTTCAAATGTGGAATAAAGAGCCATACAAAGACAATACCAGCAATACCACATATAGCAGCAATGATGAAGGTCCACTTCTTTCCTAAGTTGTCTCTGATTGGGGTGAATGACTCAGTACCAATAACAGCACCCACCTTACCTATAGCAGCTACGAAACCATAACAAGTACCTCTCACAGCAGTAGGGAACGATTCAGGGGCAGTCACACCCAACATATCACCAGGTCCCATATTTGATAAAGAGTTCATCAAACCATAGAAGATAATGAAAAGTGGAACATTCTTGGTGATTTTCTCATATGCACAACCAATAGTCAAACCGAAGATCAAATAATCACCGAAACCCAACATCAAAGTGTATTTTCTACCGATTATGTCACAGATATAAGCACCAACAAAAACACCGGGGATGGCAATGATACCTACAAGTAAATTCCATTCGGCGATCTTCTTCAAATCTTTACTATCCTCCAACACGGAGGAAATAATTTGAGCACTGAAGATACTGTTTGGGAAGATGACATAATCAAACAAGAATCACAGACACCAAGCATTCTTTTTGAACAATGTTTGATAACCAACATATATGAAACTTTTTGGATCGAATTTCTCTTATATAATTCACCGGTGGCTATCTTCAAACGGAAATAGAAAATGGCTAATGGCCAGAAAGCACCAATGGCAAACATGGTTGTCCAGATGGCCGTCAAATGATTACTACCACAGATACCATGAACAATCAAAAACACAATCAAGGCAAATGGACCACCTAAACTCAATGGTAAGTTGGTCATCAACACCATGACTCCACCTCTTCTCTTACAACTTTCATTGGCTGTTTTACCACTGACACCTTCATGGGTGAGAATCTCAAACTTTGAATTTCCACAGCAAAAGCTTGAGATTACCACACACGGTTTCAAAACATGGTCCTGAATGGCTTTCTCGAACAAGTATTCCTTTTTACCACCTTCAAAAGGCTTCACAGACAAAATCTTAAAAAAAGCTTCAACAACATCCAAAAGCTTCTTCTGTAAAGCTATAATATCTTTTTTCTTTGATAGTTTTTCTCCAATTTCCTTTCTGATCTTTTAACCGCATCTTCAAATTTGTCTAGAAAAACCATATTGTATGTTAACCTCTTCTAGGGATTCACTTACCTTGTTCAAACTTATATGTTGAGTAACGTAAGTTTTCAAAGATGACTTCGCTCACACTACCGGAACTGCCAGTGGGTTTGCTGTTATTGTGTTCAAAAGGAGTGCGATTCAAGTATAAAACATCAGAAAGATGTCCAAGTAATTCAAATTTTCTTTTAAGGATATCATCTTGAAACTTGCGAATTCCAACTTGAGCGCTGTTGAGCTTCTTGTTCAAACCTTTCCAAATAACTTAAATTTAAACTTTTTTAAAAATTAGTGCGCGCACTCAATTGACAAAATTGGTTGAGTGGAGCGCTAGTACAAATCGAGACACATGAGTCCGATCTCTTTTGAGAAACTATTTGAAGTAAGATCGGTTTGATTGAGGCTAGGTCGAAATTCCTTGAAGCATCCAGAGTAAAAATCTCTTTTAACTTCACGAATACACCTAAATATTCACTGACAGTAGTTGCATTATACCTAGGACACATGATCTTCGTGCGCTTTGAACATATTGGTTGGTCAAGCGTTGAGCCTAGGGAGAATACTCTATAGCACCGACCTATTGTAGAAATAAGTTGTCTTGGTTTCATGTCAATTAAAGTGTTTAGAAATTCCCGATTGAATTTTGCCGGAGTTGACAATAACGAAGGATCGAAAAAGAGCATTTCAAAGTCACAAGTCTTAAAAATTGTTTTCTGAACACGATTCTTGCTCAGATCAATGGGTACTGTTACTTTAGAAGTGAGCTTGAATTAAGTAACATTCTGGCCGATAATGAAAATCAGTGACCTCGACTATCAATTTTGGTTTCCAGCGGAAGAATTGTAGAATCCATATGAATAGCTCAAATTCTTCACGCTTCGTCCTTTTAAGAGTTTTTGCTAGTATTGAGTCTCGCCTTCTGCTGACCTGAATAATAGCATATGCTACAATTTGTTCCTTAAGCTCAGGAGGAAAGTTTTTGCAAACGCTAAGAAATGGTTGGGATGCCATTTGAGTGGCGTTTGATGATGTTGTTGTGTCACAAGTTGAATTTTCATTTGATAGCAAGGCAAGTAACCAGATGGACAAACAAAATAGTAGTTCTTATCTTGCCTTTATCAGTGGTATTGGCCAATGGGTTGTCTGCAGTTTCCAGCTCATGCCTTTGAATGAAACAGTTTTGGCATACGCATGTATCACATGCAGAAAAATGCTGCATGAAACTCGGATCTCAGATCAATCAGAATCATCAAATCTCCAACAGTCCAACTTCGAAGTCAGCTTAAAGTGCAGTCCTGCGCCCAGCACAATATATCCAGGCTTCCAGCTGATTCAAAAATCTCTGAACAAGATAGAATTTTCCATCATGATTCATTTTTTTTTCACTTTTTATTTCTTTTATACGAGATAATTACTATAGTATATTATAATAGAGTAGCTGCTAGTTAATAATACTGATAATATATTCAATTTCAATAATACATATTCCAGCAAGAATTCGTAATGCCAAATCGGCTGTCTTTCCTCCATCTTGACTTATAGGAGTTATAATCTACCCTTGGAATCTTACGGTTGTTACAAATCACACTGGCGTCATAACGATGCTCACTTATCAAAATTTCAACATCTTCAGAAAGAACAGCAATGTTGAAATTGAATGGCTGCAGAGTATTAAAAAGGTATTCATCGTTCCATCCGTAGCCATTGGATTCATCATAGTTAATACAATAGTATCCAATACCAGCAGGGACCATCTCGTGGGTTTCATGGTCGATAATTTGAAGACGCACCATCAAACTGATTGGGCAATAGGGATCAACTCTCTTGGGAATAGTCATTTCACTCAGCTGTGATGGCTTATACTCATTGTAAGATATATTGGAAGTATCAATTTTGTGTTTCGGGATACTTCCAATAAGTGATAGAAATTGTGGATGTGCAGGCAGATGCTCCCATCAAGGATTGTTTTCAGCAATGAAGTCAGAGACTTCCAAAATGAAGTATTTTACGTTGTCCAAAGATGATGGGTCCAAACTGGCTAGGATATCAGGATCGCAACGGATATATGTGATGGAATCAGGTAAGCTGTAATTGGTCTTTCCACTCATCTCTATTGCTGGAGGGATGATACTAGTTCCTAATAAATCTAGATGCTTGATTCTTGGTAATGTATCAAGAAGCATGCTGTCAAGAATAACCTTTGTGTTTGTTCTTCTGGTAATTTCTCGATTTAATGTGCCAATTGACAATCTATATAAACGTTTCAAGCCACTGAAACTAGAATCCATGCATGATTCACCATCAACACAACAATCAAAGATTTTGTCATTTTGAAGATTGAAATTTCTCAATGTACAAGCCAGAATAATGTGTTCAACTTTAATATGATCAGGAATAGCTTGTAAATGCTTTTGTTTATGAAGCATGAGCGTAATAAGTCTAGACTTCTTTCTAATAAACCTCAATGTCTCCAAACCATCAACATGATACGCCTCCAAATAGATCTTCAATTCAAATTTTTTCAGTACTTGTTGAGAATCAGGTGCGTTGGAAAACCTGAAAATTTTATCACTTGCTTCGAAATCAACTCTGTTCATCACAGACGACTGTAATATTGACTTGATTGACACAAGATTAAAGTCCCTTTTAACCGATTGAATAAAAACTCTTTCCAGCTTCGGAAAGACTCCCATATTTGCATTAATGGTAACAGTATGGACTTCATCGATTTTTATCTTCACAAGCCTTGAAGTAGTTGCATGATAAAGCAATATGGATATTTCATCACCATCAGGTGCACCGCCAATATTCTACAACAATTTGTCTTGGTTTCATATCAATCAATGTGTTCACAAAGAGTTGAAATCTTATCGTATCATCAAAGATGAGTTTGGTATTAAAAATGAGCATCTGGAAATCACAAGAACTAAATATTCTGTTCTGGACATAGTTTGTGCTCATTTTCATTGGCAATGTCACTTGGGAAGTGAGCCTAAAGTAACACCGTGGATTTTCATCATTGGAAACGTCAACTATTAGTTTGGGTTTTTGATGAAAAACTCTGCAAAATCCACTTGAATAGCTGAAACTCATCACGCTTAGTTCTCTTGATTGTTTCACCTAGTATCCATCGTCTTTATTCACTGAGATAAGCCACCACATATGATATAATCAGTTCTTTTAGTTCCGGAGCAAGATTCTTGCAAATGTCAAGGAAACGTTGTGAATCTTGTGATGCCAATTGAGTGGTGTTTGCTGCTGCTGTGTGATGAGTGTAAAACATCATTTGATTGTTAAGGCAATTAAAAGGATGATTAAATCAAAGTAATTGTAATATCTGTGTTATTCGAATTCTGGTGTTCGCCAATACATTCTTACAATTGGGAATTTTTTTCAAAGATCACCTGAGCATGATGAATCATGCCGAAACGAACTTCGTACATTTGTAATTTGTGGGTCGCGGACTCGCGTGTGTTCGAACTGTTGACAGTTGGACATGAACTAGACAAGTCAACTGTTCAATGACTATCTCTTATTCATATGTATTCTGACCCCATCACAATCCCGCAAATCTATAGAGCAGCAACATCCAAAAACATCAATCATATCAATCATATCAACAAATGACATCTGTTTGGAAACGACCACAAGAACTATATCTTCTCAATTTGATATGTTACAACAAGCCAATAGGAAAACAGAGAGATGAACACTACAAGGCCATCATAGAAAAACTAAACGAGAAATTCCCTGGAATCAAAGTTGATGAATCCTCAGTGGACACAATACTTGAAAAATACTATGACTTAAAAGGATTGGCTCAGTTGGATGAAGAAGATCAGGAGTTGGAACAAGAAGAGAAGAAACGTGAGTTGGAAAAAGAGCAAGAGAAAGATGTGAAGGTTGTTGATATCAAAAACGAAATTGGTGATAAAGATACAAAGAAGAAAGATGACGAGAAGGTCAAGAGAGATACCGAAGATATTCAAATTAAAGAATATGGCAATAAGAGCGATATGAAGAAAGACAATAAATCATCTGAAGAACCAATAGCTAAGAGAGTCACTAGAAGAGCCAGTGAAGTCAAATCGGATGCGGAGAAGCCATCGGTTATGAGAATGGAAAAATTGGATAAGGGTGACAAGACAGACGCAGAGGATGCTGATAATGAACAGGAAGATGATGAAGAAGAGGATGAAGATGAGAGTGAGGATGAGATAGATGATAATGGAGACGAAGAAGATGGTAAAGAGGGAGACGCGTCAACACCAAAGAAAAGAAGAGGAAGACCACCAAAGACCCCAGTTCCATCAACAACCTCTGCCAAGAAAGGCAGAAAGAAACAAACTGACCATGAATCTGATACAACGAGTGCTAAGAGAACTAGATCCAAGTCACAGTCTCGAAATATTGAAGATATAGGATCACAGTCGGAGGATACAGATATGCCTCCTCCAACACTCAGGAAAAGAGGTAGACCACCTAAGAACACCAGTGACGATGCCACGGGTCCAACTCCTAAAAGAAGACAAAATAAATCTGTCGTTTTGGTTGAAGCTACTCCAATCGAGACGCCTAGTAAAAAAGGTGGACGGAAGCGGAAATTGTTAAGTGATGAGAACGATGATTCAGTTGAAATTATCCCACCAACTCCAGCTGTCAGTGTTTCAAGAATTGGAGAAAAACTGAAGTCTGAAGCTGCCAGTGTAATAGATTCACACGAGCAAGAAATTGGTGAAGGACAAGCTCAAACTCAAGCTCGTTCCAGACGAAGACGTTCAAGCGCTTCTGTTAACGATGACAATACAGACGATTCAATTACTATTGCACCTACACCAGTGCCTAAGAAAGGCAGAAGAAAGATTGTTGATTTGCCAAGTTTGTCTTCATCAGAAGACGAAGAGATGAATGCTACACCAGCCCCTAAGAAAAGAGGTAGACCTAGATTAGATCCAAATCAACGGAAAGTGTCATTGCTTAAGAAAAATGGGAACAATAGCACAGTGTCTCCGTCCTCTGAAGATGAAGAAGCAGCCACGACTCCAGCGATGCATAGAAGAAGAGGTAAACCAAGGGTTGATTATTCGTCTACTCGTAAGCGAAACACATCAAGAAAGCAATTTCACAACAACCATCAATCTGAAGAATTTTCCGATACAGATACACCAGCTAGGAAGAAAAGACGGATACTTGGTGGTAGTACAAGAAAGTCCTCGATGTCTGAGGCTGTGACCAGTCAAGATGACGAAGGGCATATCACCGTCACGGTCTCCAGTGAGCAAGATCAAAGTGGAAATGGGTCCGATAGTGGTAGTAGGGAAGATGAAGATGAATCAGATGTCAATACAACTAAGACACGTACCCCAAGAACAAATGTCAGAAAGTTGAGAAGTACTTCCGACAGCAATAACACTACTACACCTAGAGGTTCCAAAGGAAATGTCACATCTACAGGATCGGTTGGCCGAAGCACCAGGGCTACGCGGTCAGTTTCAGGTAATTCTACCGCTACACATTCTCATAATGGATCTGTTACTCCCAGTATAAGACGCTCAAGCAGAAAGAAATGAGCTTTTGAAACTTGATAGTTATATAACCGATTTTTCCTTTTATATACGAAGCCTTATAAATTATAACGACCATACGTGTACACTTCTTTTATCTTTTACAATTTCAAAATAGCAATAGCTTGTTATTTGTCGTGCACAGCCTAATTTAATGGCAGACATGGAGTATTGTTTTGATTGTGTAATGGATTATGTAATCAGCCTTGAGAAAGAGTGCTAAAAATAAGTATGGTTAGGTAAGCCAATGCGTCATCTAGTTCAGGGCCAGCCAGATCTTGCCATTGTCCCAGTTGGATGAGATCTGCAGAATTCGAAGGTTTTTGAGGTTTGAAATTTGTATGAGGTGGAAATTGAATTGATTTGGGTGACTCGATGGGTTGGTGAGAAATCAGGATACACGTAGACTTTGAATAAGAGATCTTATGAAGTTGTTTCAAGAGTCTGAACTGGTCAAGACATATTCGAATCTTTGAAACACGCTCAGTTGTTCATTCACCGGCTTCAAAGTTCACAACACAGTCACAAATCACGAATCACGAATCACATCTAAGTTAGTTCTGGTCCGCCTTCAGCCTCTTTTCGGAGCTCTTCACTTGCACCATTTCGACAGGTACACCGTACAGAAACCAGCAAACGCCAAAGATCAAAGGCCAAAGACCAAGAGGTAAACGACCAAACACAGGACCCTTCTTACCAAGCTACAAACTAGAAGGCAAAATCTAAATCAAATAACCCTTTGTCTTTGCTATCCAGGGTTTGACTAAGATTTGAACTGCAACATCTATCATCCAGAACCACGTATACAAATTCAACTTATTATTGCACTCGTTTATTTCCCAACAACAACAAACATTCGAAGGTTTCTATCCATCGTTCCACGGTCTGTTCAACCAGAGATATCAGTACTTCTTAGTTCCTGAATCATTATCATCATCTCTAAGTTCATCGAATCCCAACTCCAACATCATCTGCGTCAGCAGGTTGTTCCTTTTCAAGAATGTCCACTCTCTTATTGAACCAACAGAGGAACAAAGATCCCGCAAATATCACGTTTGGCGATATTTCTGGAGAACACAACTATAAGAAATACTCGTTCATGTCCATTCTTAACTACATTATCATGTTGGTTTCTATTCTTTTCCAGATTGGTTTCCTTGTTTCTGATGTTTACACGCTTATTCAAATCTATGCCCTGGGCCACTGGGAAGACAAGTATGCCATCAAATATGTTCCAATCCAAGTCTATAAAATTGTCTTTACCGTTTGTATTGGTATCTCATTACTTTACATGGTAATCACTTATATTATGGGAACAGTCATTGCTGGTCGTTACATGATTGTCAGTTCTTATCTCAACAATATTGCAAAACAAATCCATTCTTTGCGTTCCTATGAACGTTTTTGCATTTTTAACCGTATTTCATCCGGTTCTTTCCATAACTGGGTCGCCCTTACAATTTATGGTTCCTACCATTACGATATCATTTGTTGGTTATTGGCAGATTCTCCTAGACAGCTATTGAATGGTACTACTATTGCATATTCCATCACCAACTCTTTCTCCTCAAGTAACATCATTGTGATTATCGAATCTATTTATGCCACTTCAGAAAAAGAAGCCATTTTGTTGTCCTTCATGACTTTCTCCTTTATTGTCTGGTGCTTTTTCACACTAAAGCATATCATTGTCATATTTACCTCAATGTGTTTTATCCCTTCATGCAAAAATCAAAGTGGTAAGAGTTTCCAGGAGTATTGTTATATGATTGTTGCCAATAGTGTAATGGAGATGTATGATAAGGAAGAAAAGAAAATGACCAAAATAATGAAACGTAAGAGAAAGGTTCCTTCCTTCATCAAGAAAGATGAATCTGAGCTATATTCTGAATCATTTGAAATGGAGAATAGTACACCAGAAACAACATGCTCCACCAGTGGTACTTTGAAAAGGCAACAGAGACAACAACAGCAACAACCTTATGGCGCACCTTCTCTGCATACAGCTCAATCTTTAGACCCATTTCAATCTAATAGAGAAAAATTAGGTCTTGCTCAACCCGCAGGAACTTATCATTCTCCAGCAGCACAACCAAATGCCAATCCATTTGATGACGGAGAAGGGAGTATCTACACTTCACAATCTCAAAGACAAGTTCCTTATCCAGCTAGACAGGCATCAAATGACCCTCGTATTAACAACGGTATATATAGAACTGATACTAGAGGTACTGGTGCATCGGGTGTCAATGCCAATCCTTTCGATGATAGGTACATAAACAACCAAAACTCAAAGCAAAACTTGCTTTTGCCTCAAAATACAGCTGGTACAGGTTATTCAAATATTGTTCCCGGTGGTGGCTACCCTGTTTATCAAAATAAGGCTCCTGCCCCTGCTGCTTACCCGGCCAATGTTCCACCTTCTGGTTATCAAGCTAATGGTCCTGCTGCCCGTTATGTTCCTCCTCCTCAACAAGGTATCCAAAATTCATCATCTTGTCTCATTTATGGTAGAAATGGTCCTTTTGATAGTGGTAGAGAGGAATATGCGAGAAATGATTCCATTCCAACGGTTACTGATCCATATACTACTAGCAGAAATGAGTCTTTACCTATGGCCGATCCATTCAATACCAGAAACGATTCTGTGCCAACTATCCCTGTGGATCCATATGGAAACCGTAGTATCAGAACCAATAATGATCCTCAAAAATTCGGTACTAGAAACGATTCTGCTCCATTTAGTTTCAAGTATGACAATGAATCTGTCTCCACAGGCGACCCTTTCAGCAACAACTATGATTCAATGCCAGATGATCCATTTAGTGGCGCCAGAAGTATCAACGCATCGATTACAACAAATGACAGAATTCGTAATAACGTCAAAACAGCATCTACCATCAATGATACAATTTCGTCTAGAAACTTGAACCTTTATAATAAGCATGATACGCTAGGTACAGATGGCTATAGTTTTAAGAATTACACCAACAATCCACTATACGCAAGAAATGAATCACTTCCGTCCTCTGACCCATTCAGCTCAAGACAAGACTCATTAGCATCATCTGCAGCTACACCATATGCCGATAGTGATTTGATCAATGAATGCGGAGGTGGAATCCATAGAGAGGAGTCAATTGTCTCATCATTGGAAAGAAGTATATCAGATGCTTCCCGTCGCAACCTTCCATCAACTTTAGAGCGTAACTTGTCAAATGCTTCAAGAAACAGAAGGTTGTACGCAAGAAATGATTCCTTGGCATCATCACTGAATAGAAACAACAGTTCCAGTTCATCCAGATCAAACCAAAGATTACCAAACATCATCAGAAACAATGAGACCTTTGCGAATTCTTCGACTAGATTGTACACGCAAAACCCTTCTGTCGATTCATTCAATACCAACAGCAGCAATGAGAACTATATTCCAAATCCTCCACCACATCAACAATTCACTCGTCCTCCAGGAATTCAACAACCACATCAACCAGGTGGATCGCAAGAGGAAGTTAGAGATAGTCAGTTGCCTACTGCTCCACTCCGACTAGTTCCTGAAGAGCCCGAGTCTCCTGATGTTCCTCAAATTCCTTTGGTGCAAGCTGAAATTCCTCCTAGATCTGCAAATAGAGGTCAACCTCCTGCCAATGTTACAAACTCTGCGCTTTATGGAAATAACGCAGGTTTTAAATACCTTTGATTTGATGTGATATATGATTTCAATTTTGTTTTGTTTTGTTTTGTTTTGGCCTCTTTCATTTCGTTTCTCTTTCATCCTTAGCCTGTTGTCTCCGTTTTCTTCGTTATCTGATTTCCTTTCCATGCCTTGTCATGTTCCGCTACGCATATAGTTCTTCTATAACTGTTTCTTTGTGCTAGTTTTCATTTTTCACTTCATTATTTACGGTTTTTATTTGTTTTTATCATACTTTAAGCCATTGCATATTCATTTATTTCATTTGTTCTTTGTCTCACCACTTTTTCATTTTGTTAGATTCCTACTGATTTCCTTTTCTTTTGTTTTTTCTCGCATACTTTTCACTCTCATATTTTACAGCTAGATTCTCACCTGAGTTTGTCTTTTTTCTCTTTACTAGTCGCCTATATACTACGTTTATTATATATATCATAGTCCCTTGGTTTTCAAATGACCATGCTTATTAGAAAAATTATAAAAATGATTTTCATGCATATAAATTAAAACTGAGAAAGAAGTATATGTACGTAGATGAAAACAAGCTAGAAGGATATAATGACGAAGAAATGCAAGTTAGACTATCTAGATTACCAGCCTCTAGAAGCCAACTTTTCATTTTCCTTCAAGTCAGAAACTTGAACACCGAACATCAACCTACCCAAACCAGTGCTGCTCTCCAAGATAGCCTTAGGGTTATCGTAATTGTTCACAGCATCAACGATAGCCTTAGCCAACAACTTTGGATTGGAACTCTTGAATATACCGGAACCAACAAAGACACCATCACAACCCAATTGCATACACAAAGCGGCATCTGAAGGAGAAGCCACACCACCTGCAGAGAACACAACGACAGGCAACTTTCCCTTGTCTTCAATCAACTTCTTTAATTGTTCTGGCTTAACTCTCAATTCTTGAGCGTATGTAGTCAACTTTGCGTCTAAATCAGTAAGACTCTTAGCACTTCTTCCCAGACTCAAGACTTCATCGATTTGTTCTTGGATCTTTCTCTTGTGGAAAACAGCTTCTGAAATGTCACCGGTACCAGCCTCACCCTTAGATCTGATCATAGCAGCACCTTCATCGATACGTCTCAAGGCTTCACCCAAGTTCTTAGCACCACAAACAAAAGGCACCTTGAATTGATGCTTGTCAGTATGGAATTGACGATCAGCAACGGTCAACACTTCCGATTCATCAATGTAATCAACACCCAGACTCTCTAAGACTTGAGCTTCAACAAAATGACCAATTCTGGTCTTGGCCATGACTGGAATAGAAACGGCTTCCATAATAGACTTAATCATGGCTGGATCAGACATTCTAGCGACACCACCTTGAGCCCTGATATCTGATGGAACTCTCTCTAATGCCATCACTGCAACGGCACCTGCTTGTTCAGCAATGATAGCTTCTTCTGGTGTGGTAACGTCCATGATGACACCGTTCTTTAACATTTGAGCTAGACCGGCCTTGTGTTGGAAAGTTGATGTTTGAATTTCTGTGGATTGAGACATTGCAATTTTAGAATTAGTCAATTGAGTAGATAAGTTGGCTATGTGTTTGGATTATTTAGATGTAAATCTGTGATGAAAGGATGATGAGAACTGGAATTGAAAAAGACTATTGAATTGGGTGGGATTGACAGGTATTTATACATGCTGAAAAATCCAAATTGAATGTGAAGAAAGGGGTTGTGCTCCTTCGATTGGAGAAGTAGAAGTCATGACTCAATTGCCATGCTAGATTAATTTTCTTGACTTAGTAAGCTAGCGGTAAACTGGGTGTGTACGGGCATTTTGCACAACACATGCATACAACTGCACCATTCAACATACAATTCACACGATAACTGATATTCAATTGACAAGTTGAATTTTTCAGTTGACCTTTTTACCGGAACCGGAGCATCATAGCATCGCATCAAGATATTGGATTCAGCGGTATAATCTAAAGTCTAGCTGCAAACTCCAATATTATTTAGCAGATCAGTAACATCCTAGGACATACGTAATAACAAAAGGGCCAACAATTTCCAGATACTGCCCCTATTTGGCAATACGGCAATATAAGGGTTATACTTGTAACTTCTCATATAGCGGTTGAATCAATATAATTGGTTAATAGTGGTGAATTGATATCTGGAATCACATGTGCAGCTCAATTTATGAAACTAAACTTTGAATTTGATTTTTCAGATCGACTTCTCGAACCTCTTGTATAACTTGCATTTTTTAGTAGCATGGTAATTGGTAACAAGTTAGAGAGGTGTTAGATGGCGTATCTGTACTTGCAGATGCATATCCGTGGTTGCCAGAGATAATAAAGGCGTGTAATTTTTGAAATGGTGCAATTGTTCAGGATGTTTTACTTTCATAAGAAATGTGTTGTTCAACTCTTTTCAATTCACTTTCCACTGCAAATTGGGCAATCTGTGACTCGTTTGGCACGCGCTAATTTCCATGGGAGAGCCCACACTGACAAAACTGATATGATCCGCTTTCAAACCTGATAATCAATACCGCACTCGGGGTACTCTCCAGGTGGGAATATCAAAAAAAACGGTTCTCGCTAAGGGTGTTCTTCCCCGTAGTACGTACTACTGCTAAAAGCTATATAGAAAATGGATTTAACAGATCGAAACTATTTTACTCCTATTTGGGTAACCGATGAAGCAGGTCTCGAGTAAGTCGATGCCAGTGTTCAATGTTTATAATTATGTCCTGGAAATCATTATTATCCAGGACGATATATGGTTATCACAATCTATTCGTCGATATTAACTGGATCTAGTATAGCTCACATGATCTAAATTAAATCAAGTATTCTAACAAACTACCTTGCAAAACTTTCGACCGCATTTTCACTTGGATATTAATTGAGTACGCTGATTGCAAGCATATGATGTATCAATTTTTTGACCAATGGATGGCAAACAAAGGATACGTACGTACTATGGCCTAATATAATACACAATAGAAGTTAATGTTCAAACTCGCCATGCAATAATGTGAACTCTTATTTCTATTAGATGGCTTGATTCGTCAAGACTCAAGCTGGATATTCATTTTCACGGTACGTGTGTTGATATGCATCATGAAAAGATTCAAAAGAACGGTTAACTATTCATGAATCAGGATTCTGATTCGATCAGGACGCATTTTGCATCTGACGATCTCCGCTTGCAACAATTGCCTACACGTACCGGGTATTTCTTTTCCTGCGATGTTGAATAGTGAATTGTTGTTGACAACCGATTTAATGCTCAATTGAACTGTATAAATTAGTATGGATTTCAGATCCGCTTAGCCTAGGTCATATAATTATCGGGTCATACAGCATGAAGAGCGTGAAAAGATATTTAATTAATTTATCGGATGGGCATATACTCCTTTAATAAGATAGCTGTATTATAATCTATATTCATAAAACCATCATCTTTGATATTTGGCGCACCAATGGGAAACTCAACTTGAAAATTGAAGAAATTGAAAGCCGACTCAATTCCCAGAAACTTCAGGATCTTATAAATTAATTTATTCCAGTCTGTTTCCATCTGCTTTCTTTGTGCCATTCAGTCAATCCATAGCACTTCCCATCAAACATAACCATCAATTGCATACATAACATATAATCATGACCACAGAAACACAGCAACGGATCACAGTCGGTGTCTTAGCATTGCAAGGTTCTTTCAGAGAGCACATCTCACATATGGAAAAGCTGATCCAATTACTCAAACACGATCCATCATACGCCAACAAGCTCATCTCAGTGAAACCAGTGAGAACGCCAATTGATCTACAACAAATCGACGGTTTGATCATCGGAGGAGGTGAATCCACAACCATCTCCATCTTGCTTCAAAGAACCGGTCTTCTGAAACCATTACAAGACCTAATCCAAAACCAAAAGTTGCCAACTTGGGGTACCTGTGCCGGTTTGATCCTACTGTGTGATGAAGTGACAAACACAAAGATCCAATTGGGTGATTTGACATATAAGACAATTGGTGGGTTGGATGTTTCTGTTGAAAGAAACTCGTTCGGTAGACAATTGGAGTCGTTTACTGAAAACGTTCCTTGTGCTGGGTTGACCAATTCAGCTTTGGATTCATTTGATTGTGTGTTTATTAGAGCTCCTGTTATCAAGTCTACGGTGGTTTCATCTGATAAGGTGAAGGAGAACTCGGTTATATCTGATAGAAGAGTGGATGCTGGTGAACCTCCCGCTGAAGTGTTGGCTACCGTGAAAAGAAATGGTGAGGATTTGGTTGTTGCTGTTAGAAAGGGAAAGATTCTTGGAACTTCGTTCCATCCTGAACTGATTGAAGATTATGGGTTCCATAAGTGGTTTTTGGATGAATTTGTCATTAGAAATTCTATATAAGAAATTCAAAGACGGTAAACTAATATACAGTTGATTTATTTCACAATTTTTTCTCTCTCTTTTTTATCTCTTTAATGCTTATTATAATCCAGTCATATTCATCATCAGCGTTGAACAGGCTTCACCTTGAAATGTAGGGATATCAATGAAAATACCAATGCTCTCAAATTTTGTAAAAAGTAGTAGTAAACTTTAAGTCCTTCAGCATCATCAGTAAACTTCGTCTCCACAACAGAAGCCATCTTCAAAGTATTAAGCTTCTTAACTTTCCTACCGAGTCTAATCTCCAATTCTTGTTTTGATTCTCTTGTTGGCTCAGGCCATTTTTCATCTGTTTCAAGTAATATCTCTGATTGTTTGACTAGTCTCTTAATTTCTGTAATAACAACTAACGAGAGTCCTACTTCTTTCTTAATCAATTCTTCATCCCTGTAGTTCGATTGGTTGGCATACCGGAGCACCCCACTTTTCTCATTGGCATTGTATCTCACATCATATTCAATAAATTCTTGTCCAATATCCTTGGATCTTATACCTCCTGTATAAACTCTCAAGTAAAAGTTCTCACTGAAGTCATCAATATTGGGGTCGTCTTTGGTGAACACTGGGGCGTCTTTGTTTGCGGCATTTTTAAATGATAATTCTCCTTCTTGATCGCTATCCATTCTGAGTAAGTTATGTTTGTTGAACTTGAGTTTTGATTGTTGTTACCAGGCAAGCATATAGGTACAACAGTACTGGTTGAGTCACTCTGGTTGTTCATCATAGATGATTTCAAAACAGCAGATTACGTAAGCTTGGAAGTGATACTTACCCGGCGTGAATCTGATTTGAGAACAACTCTCGGTGCACAGCCTGAAAAGTAAGGCGATGGATTTTAAAGTGAACAAATTGAATGACTCAAACTGTCAACACTACCAATATTTTAAGCTTGTCATCAACAACAACGTGTATTCACAGTTTCAACACTCATAAAAATGTCACAAACAATAACAGACCCAGAAGAACAATTTGAACTCATCACCAAGAACTTGCAAGAAGTTCTTAATCCACAAATTATCAAGAATGTCTTGGAAGTTGAAAAAAGACCATTGAAAATTTACTGGGGTACAGCACCAACAGGAAGACCTCACTGTGGTTACTTTGTTGCAATGACCAAGTTGGCTGATTTCTTAAAAGCCGGTTGTGAAGTCACTGTCTTGTTAGCCGATTTGCACGCTTTCTTGGATAACATGAAAGCTCCATTAGAAGTTGTTGAATACAGAGCTAAATACTACGAATACGTTGTCAAGGCTATTCTTAAATCCATCAATGTTCCTATTGAAAAATTGAAGTTTGTTGTCGGTAGATCATACCAACTTAGTGCTGACTACACAATGGATATTTTCAGATTGGCTAACATTGTCTCTCAAAATGACGCCAAGAGAGCTGGTGCCGATGTTGTTAAGCAAGTTTCTAATCCATTACTTTCTGGTTTAATTTACCCATTGATGCAAGCTTTGGATGAACAACATTTGGGTGTTGACGCTCAATTCGGTGGTGTTGATCAAAGAAAGATTTTCGTTTTGGCTGAAGAAAACTTGGAAGCCATTGGTTACAAAAAGAGAGCTCATTTGATGAACCCTATGGTTCCAGGTTTGGCTCAGGGTGGTAAGATGTCTGCTTCTGATCCAAACTCCAAGATTGATGTGTTGGAAGAGCCAAAGGCCGTGAAGACCAAGATTAACCGTGCTTTCTGTGAAGAAGGTAACGTCACTGAAAATGGTTTGTTATCTTTCCTTGAATACGTTTACGCCCCAATTTACGAATTGAAGCATGGTGCTGGGTCATTCAAGTTGGATATTGACAGACCTGAGAAATACGGTGGTCCAATTTCATTTGATTCTTTCGCTGACTTGAAGACTGCTTTCGGTGAAAAGAAGTTGGCTCCACCAGATTTGAAGAGTGGTGTCGTTAGTGTCATCAACGATTTGTTGGCTCCTATTATCGAAGAATTCAAGAACTCTCCAGGTTTCCAAGAAGCTCTATCAAAGGGTTACCCTGTTGCTGCTCCTGAAAAGAAGAAGGTTAAAAAGGTTAAGAACAGAGGTTCCAGATACCCTGGTGCTAAACCAGATGGTAAGGCTCCTGCTAAGGTTGATGGTAAGGCTCCTGCTAAGGTTGATGGTAAAGCTGATGCTACAGTTGAGCAAGCTACCAAGAAGTTAGAGGAGACCAAGTTAGACAATTAGAGAGTTTTCTGATACATACCTACTTTGTAATTTATTTTCGTTTCATTTCAATACACTTTTTATTTGGGTTGCATTCATCTATTACATAAAGAAGTATAAATGTTTTACTAAATGAGAGATAATAAAATCGCTGTGTTTGATGCCAAATTGAAAATCGGGTATAAAAACTTCATGTGTCGTCAGCAAATTATTGATGTTCTAAATGTTCAAACCAATTTGATCATGCACCGCTGGCCTTCCTGGCGATTTACAAATTCTGGTATTTCAGCATTGGCTAACTAGAAAAGCACTTTCAGGTGATGGAAATAGACAATCATAAAACTCGTGTCTCGTGTATGATAGTTAAGAGCTTGAAATCTGTGTCCATTCTTCTAACAGTTCCAACTACTCTTGAGTCTTTAGTAAGATTTGTGGGAACCTATCAACCTAATATCAACGGATGATTTGTTGTCTCAGCATAATCAACATTACCTTATAAACTAGAGCAAATTCAGTACGTTATCAAATGTAAAGATTTTCCTCATCATCACTAATTCTATTCAGTACCTTATCTTTACTCTTCGAATACTCAATAGGATATGACTCTTTCATAGACTGCGTCAACTTATGCGCCAACTTGGTACTTTTGTTAATATTTCCAACAATCTCAGGCATAACAACTTTTCTCAATCTTTCGTACTTCTCAATATGATCATTCAAACTCTCTTTAATCTCATCAAGCAATCCCAAGATCTCATTTGATGTATTGTTAAACTTACCAGATAGCTGAGACTGGATAACCAATGCCCGGTCCAACTCAATTGAATCCAATGAATTGTACAATGAATTGATAAGATATTCAACGGCATTGAAGTTACTAGGCAACAATCCACCAGCACCTGTGTCATTTGAAACTTCAGAAAAGGGTCCTCTGGATAGCGTACGTTTCAATTTCTTCGGAAGGTCATCGATGGAGCCATTCCCTCCGCCGCCGTTGTTGCTCGTGCCTTGTTCTGTTTCTTGTTCCTCTTCATTTCCATCTTCATTTGAAATACCATTTTTCAGTGTACTTGTATTTGTATTATTGGTGATCACATCATCAATATTGTTATAGTGGTAGGTGTGCCTTTGCTGTTGATGATAACTCATGTCTTCCTCATCTATCATACTGCTGGTTGTGGATGATGATGACACCGTTGAGTCTGTGTCCTCACGAACAGCAAAGGTTCGTCCATCGATTGATGGGTTCTTTTGGCGATGCATTGCAAAGGACATTTCTGCAAATTGACTGAATTGTATGTGAAGGTATTTCGAGTGGGCAACAGGTTAGAACTTATAAGTATAACTCTGTTTTAATGGGCTGTTTGCAATCATAACATGGGTCGAAATCTCGAGCTAAAAGCTGAACCGAACGCGCGGTGTCGTACGGTGTATACTTCCAAGCTTTCATCGATAACGTTCATAGCAACCCAACCAACTTCTATAACGTTTCAATTAAAACAGGATTTTGATATGAGTTCTAATGTAGATTATGGATTAAACTAAAACCGGCATAAAAACAATTTTTTTTGGAAAAGGATATGAATAGATGATAATCAGAAATCTGGGAATGCAAAACAAGACATTTACAAAAATCAAAGACAAAGAGAAACATAGTGGGAATGAGATAAACTGTAAAATATGAAAGAAAACAAAAACTAAGAGTAAAAGAGATAAAAAGAAGACATGAAAGGCAATATGGACTGGTATTGATTTAGAATAGAAAGCACAAAAAGGGGCAATTGATGAACAAAAGAGAACAAAAGATTAAAGATAAATAAAAACAAAAGAAAAAAGGAAGATGGCAAATGATTCAAGAAAAAAATGAGCGTTGATCAATGGTTATGTGGAGCAAAGTTGTTCAACTGAAAATGAAGAAATGAGAAAAAAAGCAGCTAATCGTACAAAAGCAAAGGACATTAACACCATTTGTTTTGTTGACTTTAATGGCTAATGCAGGAAAATACAGCAAAGACAATCATAACGCATTTTTTCTAGTCAAGTATTCAAATCTACTGAAAGTGTAACCAATAAATGGCAAGTCCTCCTTGGTAACATCGTCGGCCTTTCCACCATTCTCCTTCAATCTTTCTCTCTCCATGGCGGCTTGAGCCAATGCTGGTGAATCTGGAACATTCTCCAATTCATCAGTTGGGAAGAATCTGGTATCAGTGATGGATCTCAATTTTGGAATAAATGGAGCTTCAACATTTCTAATTTCATCCCAGTTAACACCTCTAAAGAAAGGATGAACCTTGATTTCTTCAGCACCATGTCTACCAATTCTATTGTCGGCACTAGTCAACAAACTCAAGATCAAATCTTCGGCTTCTGGACTCAAATGAACATCTTCTGGAAACACAAGAGATTCTTGCCAATTCAAAATCTTTTTATATGTCTCAGTTGGAGTCTCCGAACAGAATGGTGGCCAACCCACCAAACATTCAAACATAATCGCACCCAGAGACCACCAATCACATTCTTGACCATAACCTTGATTAACGAAAATTTCAGGAGCAATATAATCAGGTGTACCAACAGTAGAATAAGCCATCAATCTTCTGGATTTTCTCCAAGTTTGCATTTGTTGTCTGTTAGACATGGTCAAATTAATTGGATCAACCATAACGGAATTTCTGCTATTGTTCAACTTTTGCTGAGCAGAATTATCGCCATCTTGTTCCAGCAATTTACGATAGTAGTTAGAATCATGGGTCTTATGGAAACCAGTAGACAAACCAAAATCGGACAATTTGATATGTCCTCTCATATCAATCAAAATGTTATCTGGCTTGATATCTCTATGAATGAAACCCAATTTATGAATAGCTTCGATGGCTAGCACACACTCAGCAATGTAAAATCTGGTAACATCCTCAGTGAAAATCTGCCACTTGATCAACATGGTCATCAAATCGCCACCAGGCAAAAACTCCATAATCAAGTACAAGTAGAGTGGATCTTGGAAAGAGTAGTACAACGAAACAACCCATGGAGAGTTTGCATCAGCCAAAACATCTCTTTCTGCCTTAACGTGAGCCAACTGGTCCTTCTTGTACATTTCACTCTTCAACAAAGTCTTCATAGCGTAAATCTTACCAGAATCCTTCTTTTGAACCAAACGAACTTCACCAAAGGCACCCTTACCAATAACTTTAACAGTGTTGAAATCCTCCAAGCTTAATCTTGTTCTACGTAATCTCAAGAATTGTGATTCGTTCTTACCGAAGAGTGCTAATTCTCTGTTTCTACGTTCACCAGATGATTCGGTGCCAAGTTTCTGCTCAAACGCCTGTCTTCTTTGGTTTCTCTCGATAGCATGTTCAATAGCAGTTTTATAGTAGTGCTCTAAGGTCAACTTAATAGCAGCTGCTTTATCTTGAGAAGATTTAGAAAACCATTCCGGATGACGATCAAAGTACACATATTCATTCTGGGTCTTCTGAGGTTGTGACTGTGATTTTTGTTGTTGTTGCTGCTGCTGTTGCTGTTGTTTTTGAGCTTGTTGGGCTTGTAAAGCTCTTTGAGCCCCGTGTTGTGCCTGTTGAGATTGCTGGGCTTGTTGTTGTGACTGTAAAGTCTGTTGTTGAAAATGAGCTTGACCCGGAACTAGGAGCTGTTGTTGGATTGGCTGTAACGTTTGAGGTTGTTGAACAGGAGTAGGTTGTTGTTGTATCGTCTGCTGTTGTTGAGACTGAGTCGCTTGTTGTTTGAAAGTTCCCGTTGGAGGCGGTTGATTATTCAAATTTGGATTGCTGCTATTGTTAACTTGATATCCAAATTCAGGAGGCTTCTGAGGAGACAATAAAGACGAGTTTGAGGAAACTGGGGCGAGGTTGTTTGATCTTATACTCCGGGAAGGACTGGCCGGTGGTTGAGTAAACATTTCCGTGTATTGCAGTGATCTTGTTGGGGATGAGCCGTACAAGCTATCTGCATAAGGGTGGGCAGCTGGTTGAAACTGCATGTTTGGAATAGGTTGGACACCACTGGGAATCTGGGATAGATCAGTGTTGGAACTTTGCACTTGCAAATAGTTTGAGGCAAACGCTGGGGCTTGTTGTTGAAACTGATTTGACTGTTGTTGTTGTTGTAGATATTGCTGTTGCTGAAGTACCTGCTGTTGATAATACTGCTCCTCTTGCGTGGACTTGTTTTGGAACTGTTGAGCATTGGCATACTGCTGTTGCTGCTGTTGTCGATACAATTGATCGTCCGGCATGCCGTTATTGGAATACATGATGGATAGCAAGAGGGATGTCACCTATGGCTGATTCAAAAGAAAAAAAGGGGACAACAGTGGAAAATTCTTCAGAGACAGATCAACACTTACAACTATAGGTTTCAGCACGTCTTTGAGACCATGTTGAGCTGAATTTGGAGGCCACTCACACTCTTCAGACTCCATCAACGTTGTAACTTGTCAGGTTCAATCGCGATTCGAATCACCTTAAGGCGGATCTGCACAGCCAGCGTCGATCGACTGATACAGGGGTAATGCAGAGAGTCACGTGCGCAATTTTCACGTCGATTTCCACAGTATGGTATATAATAACTTTCACAAGAATCTATGTTTATCCAGCAAACATGAATTTATTTCATTGTAGAGATGAAAGTCTTTGTGGAAGTTACTGTTATAATATTTCGGCTATATAGTTCAGAGAAAACGAATTCTTCCCTGTCAATTTTCCTAAGCTCATGACAGTATATGAATCAATTAGGATTCATGCAAGGCTAAGCTAGAAGTCTTCTACTATACCATAGATAGAACTGTCTAAACTTGTATCTCTTTAACGTCTCCTGCTTGAAGAAGACAGACTAAAAGGAAGCTGTAAACATGAACAATTTACTGAGCGTGTAGAGCAAATTGTATACACAACAGTAAAGAAACACAGCCCATAACAATTGGATAATTATATTAGTTCAGAAAAAGCGGCCTAATGTCTTATATTCTCAAAGTTCTAAACAGTGCTATAAAAAACATAAAACAATAACCCAACGTATAGCTAAAACAAATTGACCTTTTAATATTAAAGATGAACCAAAAACTTTTAACTTAAAATTGCAAAGCAGCACCCTTTTGTTTCTTATCACCACCCAATTCAAAATGCTTACATCTCTTCAATGGCAATTGCATCTTGGTCTTACATTGAATACATTCCAATCTCAAAACAACTTTCTTAGTAGTCTTAGCCTTCTTGTGGAAAACTTGCTTGGTTTGACCACCGTAACCGGATTGCTTACGGTCATATCTTCTCTTACCTTGAGCGTATAAGGAAGCCTTACCAGCCTTGTATTGGGTAACTCTGTGTTGAGTGTGCTTCTTGCAAGCCTTACCTTTACAGTAGGTCTTTCTGGTCTTTGGAACGTTAACTATAATAATAATAATTATAATCAAATTCAATGGTTTGATTTGTTAGTATTCAATTTGAACTAATTGTGCTTGTGAATGTTCCAAGCAGTATTCAGACATAACGACAATAGAATGATGTAATATGAAATGCCTACTTGCACTCAAATCTGATAATTGGTGTTTCTTCAATAGATAGAGAATGAAAACTATTGCTGGAAATTGTGTTGAACGATGTTGGTTCAGAAGTGTTACAAGATACCGTCTTTCACGATGTGACAAATTCGTTCCACGGTGGTCTCTAGAACTGTGGATCTGTTCATTCAATAGTTTTGTCAAAATTCGTGTACACGGCAATTCTCTAACTTCAAATGTGCTCTATATTCCACCAACAGGTATACCTGAATCCTATTCAAACCTGAGTTCCAACGGTAAACAAATGGTCATTACTGTACCCTAGTCAATTAAATCACTTGAATATGCTGTTCCTGGAATCTTTGTACTTTTCACTCTGTTCGTAGAAATTTCAGTCATCATCCAACCAATTGATAATTCACATCCATCAATTTCTTTGTTTGTTTATTTCTCTTTTTGTCTGTCTGTCTGTCTGTCTGCTTGTCTGCTTCAAGTTGATAACTGCAGACATACCCATTTTGAACTATAGATGTAATTTGACTGTGTGATTTAATTCAAAGGTCTTTTGATTAGCAGTATGACTACACACTTTCGTCTTTTTTGGTTATACTAATTTTCCATCCTCTCACCCAGTTACTCGCACCCCAGTGATCCTGCCAGAGCTGGCCTCCATCCACCGTGTGAGAGTGGGAATGGGAGTGGGCTACAGAGAGGATGGTTAGGAGCCTTGCCCTGCCTACAGTACGTACGCTCTGTTGGGGAAGCTTAGGGACTGTTGAAAAAAAAATTCAAGATTGTGACTGTGCACGTATGGGAAGTTTGTCTGGTGCAAAGGGTTTTGCAGACCTTAGTTATAGCACGTGACATATCACGTGCGATTAGCGGCCCGACTACCACTGTATAAGCTTGATTCGTTTTAATGGGCACCAACAGAGCCCAGGCACCAAGATATACAGACTGTTAAGTAGTACCAGATCGAAGTTAAGAGATATAATTCACAGAGTTATAACATAGAATAGATCGTAAATGCAGGTATATTATTAAGTTGGAAACAAACGAGAGAAGAAAAACAAAAAATTCAGTAACGTAAGGCAAATAGCTAGGAAGCCGAAATTTCAACATCGAAACAGACAGTTGCTATATAGGAGCCAGTATAGTAAAACAGAAGACAAACAAAAACAAAAAAACCCAAAAAATAAAAAATAAAAATATGGTAAATCTAAAACAAAAAAGAGAGAGAAGATATAAATAAATTGGTTTAAATGCAGCATATAATTAAAAGAAATACAGTGAAACATGAGAAAAGCAAGCAGTAAAGAAAGAGTATTTTTCTTTTTCGGTGACTCAGATCATTATCATATAGTAGTAATTGTGAAAAGAAAAAAGAAGTCTAAATTTGGAATATTGGTATGTTGAGCAATTTTGAAACAAGAAAAGAATTGTAAATGTTGGTTAGTTGTATGAATGGATAATGGAGAATGCAAAATGTGGAATGTGGAATATGAAATATGGAATTCAAAATAATTACAAGGAGATGAGGTCAAATCGGGAGATAGAAATTAATGAAAACCAGTTTGATGAAATTTGTAAAAGTAATTCATGAAAACAGGAAGGGGAAAGTACAGTGACTGTGGCAACAAGAATAGCAGAAAAGCCAACTGGGTGACTGAATGAATTGCTGTGACTGGGTCTTGGAATATAATAATGTAGTAGTGTAGTGTTGGAGTGTAAGTGTAAGAAAGTGTAATGCAAATAAACAAAAGAAAAAAGTCGGGGAAAATAAACCGTATGAGAATCATTAACACATAAATATGATCAACAAAAAAATTATGAACACAACTGCAGAAAAGATAAGACATAAAACATTAGTGGGAAAACCAATGAATGAATCCAAAAAAATCAATTAAGCAGAAGATTTAGCAATCTCAGATGCAAGAATAGCAGTAGGAGTCATGGTAACAGGAGCAAGCAGGTCATATTGCAACTTCGCCAAGTTTTCTTTAAACTGTTTCAACTCCGGTGGCAAATTAATGTAGTGATTACTAGCATCATCGAATTCATATGACAGAACCTTGATATAGTAAGCCAACTTCATCTTCAGTTGTTGAGGCAAATGCAAGACGATAGAATGAGCATATGTTAACATCTTGATTAATCCATAAATGTTATCCGAAATCAGTCTGTATTCTTCGACTGCAGTCTTAAGGAAACGAGACTGTAACACGATTAAGAACTGTGATGGTGTTAATAAATCAACTATTAAGGAAATGTAATTGTTGAGTGACTTATCGGATTCTTTTTTGAGTTTGTAACCTTGATTCATGAATAATGACACAGTGAGATCGAAATAGTTGTTGAATTGTAAGAAGGAAACCATCTTGAGTATTCTCTCTTCATCTAACACCAAGCTCTCTTTGATCAAGATTTCTCTAGTGAGCTTCACCAAACGGTTCTTATCCTGTTTAGCAACTATGGCATCAGCGTATTGGTTCAAGAAGTTGGCCAATTGGTTGTAGTTATGTTCTTCGTGGAGTAACTTCACAGCACTATCGAAATCGCTTCTAACCACGACAAAATCCCACACTTTATGAGCCATCACCAAGTCATTTTTGTTCAAGAATGATTTAAACAGGTTGATAATACAAGCCACGTTAACGTCAGGTAACCATGGAATTGATTCAAACTTCAATAATGTATTGTAAGCTTCTTGTGGATTCACTGGAGAAAGACTTTGAATGTAACTAGATAACAATTTGGACAAGTCGAGTCTGACCTCTTCAGATGTTTTATCCTCAATGCCATTTATGATTCTATCGATGATAATCGTAGATTTTTGAGATTCACCACAGTAGTTAAATGCCTCCACCAAATACGAGTAAATCTTAAACTGGTTCAATTCTAAAATTGTTGGGTTCATGGAACTGTTCATTTCTCCGTATAACTTCGTCACAAATTCCATGTCTTTATGATATTTTGCAAATCTCATTAATTGAATGTAAAACTCCAGATGGTGAGTTTGTGCGATTTTATCCTTGAGCATGTTGTATAGCTCTTGAGGTTGAATGGCACATGTCAGTTGATAGTCATTCAAGCAACGGATAATATTCAAATAGATGGAATCATTGTTGAACTTCATTGGAGGAGCATGTGTTGGGCCATGACTAATTAAGAATAATTCCATGGAAATCTTAAAAAAATCCAAACCCTCGTTGAATTTACCAACTTTATGAGACTTCAAAGAACCTTTCAACAGTGATTCAATCACCAATTCATAAGTGACTTCATCAGGTTTCAAGTTGTTAGAAAGCATATCAGAGTAAACGTTCAATAAATGTGTGAGTCTCTCCTCAGAAGTTTCTGACGCGGATCTGAGTTGTATAGACTCCAAAATTTTGTTGTACATAGGTAAAGTAGGCACCATATCATTGCCTCTAATTCTCATATAAACAGCCAACACCTCATTGTTCTTATTCATGGAGATCAGATTATCAATGACGATTTCTTGGATTTCAAGTGGAGTCTTTGTAGCCAAAATTTCTTCAGAGAGAGCCTCCTCAGGTTGGGTGGCGACAACGGGATCAACCAAGGTTTCTGGGGATTCAGGTGCGGACTCAGCAACTTGTTCTTCCTCCGCTGATTCTTTCACCTCTTGTAACTTGAGTTTGGCTAGTTGTTCTTCAACTTCTTTTGTAGTGATGTCTTTAATGGTGGCATAAGATCTAGCTTGTGTGACTAGAAGGGCGGCATTCTTGAGAGTGAGGGTCTTGATTGTGTTTGAATTTGATCTTCTAATTTTGAGAATGGTTTCAGTTGGTGTGACAGATTGAATTGTAACATTTAAGAGACCATTTTTAGCAGATTTGTTTCCCACTTTCTTGAAAATGATTCTTTGGTCTTCTGAGTTTTCATCATCATCTTTCTTCTTTTTCTTAGATGGGTCAATGACAACATATTGGTTTCCAATCGAAATTGCTGGATTTATAGGATAAGAGTTGTTTGTTTTATTTCTGGAATTCTTGTTTGTAACTTCTTCAGCAGGCGCTAACTCCTTTGGTTTGACATAACTTGGATTGAAGAAAGGATGTGTATAGGAGTTGGAGGCTCTTCTTGGGATGTAAGTGGATGAAGATCTAGAGAAGTTTGCAAATGAACGAAGAACCATTCTGAAAGTAGAAGCGTCAATAGTGTTTGGATATTGCATTTGTGAAATATATGTTGTGTATTATGGATATAAATAAGAATAACCAAATGAAGTTATTGAAAAGTATAGGTTGGAAATGGAACTTGAAAGGGAGATAATCAAACAAATGACTCTCCTGATGTATATGATGATTCGGATGTCAGTGGGTAAGGGTAAGTTATAACAGTGGTAAAAACTTAGAATATCTTGAGTATGATTTGACAGTTTACTTTGGAAACAAGATAAAAAGTAACAGTCTACTATTGGGTGTAACAGTAGTCAGGCTTGTGTGAACCGGTGTTTGTCTTTTTCAGACAGTAAGTCAAAATAAGACAGTGTCAATGTCAAAATCAACCAGTTACCAGTCTCAAAAACATGCTCAACCCTACACTCACCCTCAGCCAATCGCAGCGCTCGTTCGCACCAGCTACTGCAGTTGTAATTTCCATGCACTTCCAATTGTTCGTTACTCGTCACTTCCAGCGCAGCCAATTTCTCGCACTCCTCTTATATGTCCCGTAGTAGGTACGCGGGTTTTCCATAACAATTCAGTGCCCGAGCAGCTTGAGCGCTCCTTACAAATTTTTGTAGCGCTGTGCCGGCCGAAACAATTTCTTCTGAGTCCTGAGTCCTGACTCCTAAGTCCTGTACCCGAGCCGTGCGAGTGTCGGCTATAAACTCTCGTACGAGAATTTGTATTCGCTGGAGAGTTTCCAGTTTTACACGACAGAACAATGAACTGGCCAATAAGAACACGAGAATTTATAAGTGAGTCAGGTTTTACAGTTCACTCTCAAATTTCTCAAAGTCTCAGCCCACTGCCCTCATACATATACATTTAAAGCCTGTTGATGAATAACAGCCAACGTAATATTAAAAATTCCAACCAGCTTGTGAAACAATTACAAGACTTTTATTGGTTGAGTTATTAAATTAAACGTTTCCGAGGAGTCTATAAAAGTTTGTCGTACTTGTAAGGGGTTCGAAGTTGGAACTTGCTATAGGTGACGCCGGACATTGATCACATTTCAGAGTCCGATCACCATATGTACGTCCCTTTTGCATGGAGGGACAAGTTACAACCTCAACATTACCCCGCATATTAAGAATTTTCGATGCTCTGCAGATTAACAATTGTCGTGTCTCAGACAAAAGGTGAGACAAGAGTCGGAAGTCTCAAGACTATGTGAATATGCACTGACAAGACGATTAGTGTGGTCCAGTCCTAGAGCTCCTATGAAAATATTCCACCAGCCCAATCAAGATGCTGCTTGATCATCCAATTTCCCCAAAGCTGGTGAATATTATGCACGCTTCTCAAATGTTGACAATTCAGACGAAAGTGAAAATTTTAGAATAAATTTTCAAAGTTGGGTAAAACTTCATTCTAGCTACCATAAATCAATCAATCAATCAATTAATCGGATCAATTTTACAATATTTCATGATTACTATAGAGTTTAAATGTCATATATAGATTTTTTTCAAACGACGGTATAGGTATGGTGCAAGAGTTTTGTATATAGAGCTACCTTCTAACTAATGCGTCCTCAATGTTAAATTTGACGTACACGTTTGAAGAAACTCGAGCTATTTACCTGTTAACGGGTCATTTTCTGGTATACAAGACTCTATATGTTGATGAACAGATACTATACAACTGGAATATCAACTACTCTTTGATTTAGCCATCTGCTTACCTATCTTAACATTCAAATAATGTATCCCACTTATGACATATGCAACATCATCGAACGTCACTCAATCTCAAAATTCACAGGCATTCATTGACATTTGCAAGGATCTTGCTCCTGAATGTAAGGAACTCATTATAGCATACGCAATGGTTGATATAAGTAAAGCAAGACAGCGGATACTAGGCGAAACACTCAGGAGGACCAACCGTGATGACTTTGAGCTATTCGAGTGGATTTTGCAAATATTTCACCAAAAACCCAAACTAATAGTTGACGTTTCCAAAATTTGAAGTCCAATTAAGGTGTTACTTTAGACTCACCTCTCAAGTGACCTTACCTATGAAACTCAAAAAGTATGTCCAGAAAGAATATATTTCGTTCTTGTGATTTCCAAATTTGCTCATTTTTGATTCCGACACCATGCTTTATGATCGCCTCAAAGCATCTCAATCAAGGCGATTCAGCGGTCAAGATTGGGTTCCACCCATGGATATAACATATCTACTATTTTTGGTCATCCATCTACTTCCAGGCTTGTGGCAATGACAATCTAAGAAGAACATACTGTTGGCATTAATGAATCTTTGTGACTCTTTCTGATGTTGAAAAGAGGATCCGTATAAAACATGTTCAAAGGAACGTACAATTCAATCTAGTGTCAATCACTAGTCAATATTACAATCTTCCATTATTAGTAAAGTATATGCTATCATCTCATCTGCTAAGTTTTTCAGGCTTTCGAAAGAACCTGATTGTCAACAGATGCTAAAAAAATTCGAATTGAAAATTCGTTTAGTTGCAAACCACGTTGATGGTTTGGAAACATTGAAATTGAAAAGAGAGAAACCATAGCGTATATGACTCTCGCGCTTCATGAACAAAAGCATTGGCAGGCACTTCCTGATCACATGATGAAGTTAAATTGGCATTATTATGGCTTGCACATTGAGAAACTTTGATCCTCAAAACGATGAAATTGAGGTTTGATATGTTGATGGTGATTCATGTATGGATCCCAGTTTCAAAGGCTTAACATCTCTAGAAAGATTGTCAATCGGCACATTAGATCAGGAAATTTCCAGAAGAACAAACTCAAAAGTTGTTATCGACAGCAAGGTCCTTGATACATTACCAATGGGGGTCAGGAAACTAAATTTATTCGGAGCCAATATCATTCCTCCAGTATAATAAAGACGAGTGGAAAGATCAATTACAACTTACCAAAATCCCTCACATCTCTCACATGTGACCCTGATAACCTAGCCAGTTTGGATCCATCATCTTTGGACAATGTGCTATTTGTCACTTTGAAAACCTCTGACTTCATTGATGAAAACAACCCTTGTTGGGAAAACCTTCCTGCACGTGACTTTCTATATTTAACAATTACTGGTAGTATCCCAAAACACAGAATTGATGCTCATCAGACAATTGGCACTGTGTATAAACCATTGAAGCTGGGCGGAATGACAGCTCACAAGAAATTCAAATCAATCAGGTTAAAAGTTGTTCCTAGAATTATCGATGATGAAACCCACGAGGATACACCTGCTGTTATCAGATACTATTGTATTGACTATGACGAATACAATGGCTACAAATGGGAAAATGAATATGGTGATACTAATCTTTTGTCATTGTATTTCAACATTGTTGTTCCCTCTGATCAGATCAACATTTACATAAAAGGATATGGGGAATTGATTCGAAACAACTGTAAGATTCCAAAAGTAGACCGCCCGTATAGCTTAGAAATGAGAGAGAGGAAGGTCGATTTTCGATTACGAACTTTGACTAGCCGACCGTCGATGGCTTTAGTTTTTTAATTAAACATAAGTGGAATTTTGAATATATGGATCGTCAGAGTATATATAGTATAACTCATAATTTTACTAACTGCGTGGGATAATATGCATGCATCCTGACGCCTATGAAAGAAGAATGTAAATGTGAAGAACAACCATGTCCAACAAGAATGATAGCTGGCCTCTGCTTCGATGGTACCACCACCGTATCAGTTTGATTCTTAATTGAGCGAATTTCAATCACCCCCCCCCCCCTTAAACTATTGTAACATCTTCAAATGGGGTGGTGTGACTATTATTCGAGAGGAATCAACTGGAGTCATGGTGCTCTAAGAAATTTGAGCTTGATCTTTCACAACGATGTACTAAAATTGTAACTTATATATATATTCGGTGATTATCTTTAAAAGTCAATGAATCAAGAAAAGATTATAATTGCAAGATTTATATAAAGAAAAACAAACAAAAATAGTAGTAACTAATGTACAAAATTACAATAAAAGCAAAAAAAAAAAACATCCTAGTTAAACAAGAGAAACGTATGAGCAACTCATCAGATAGTATCAAGCAACAGCAGCATCAACAACACCAACACCATTGACAACCTCTTCATCATCTACTTCAACCTCGGTCTCATTTTCGTTTTCATTTCCAACATCTTTCAAGCCGTCAACACTCGGTTTAACAGACTTCTTAGCATCCTCGTCATCTTCATCTCCATGATCAACATGTTGCTTTGACTTTGATTTCTGTTTCTTCTTGCCCTTGAGTTTCTTTTGCTGAGGTTGATCACCAGCTGCCAAATTGACAAATTTCAACTTACTTGACTTTGAGCTTTTGGTAGCCTTAGTTACTTTCTTCTTGTCTACTGGACCTGTTGACTTCTTTCTTTTTCTTGTGGTCTTTGCCTTGGAATTTTTGTTTGATTTAGCCTTAACATTAGAGTCACTCTCATCATCAGTGCCAGGCACATCAGGACTCATCCCACGATCAGGAGAAACAGATCCATCCAGCCCATCTTTATCTGACCCTAATCCACTGCCATTTGAAGGAACATCATCACATACTTTTCTCCGTTTATAGTCTGAATATTGTTTAACTTCATGATTATAAAACTTGTTTTTCTTCACTGTGGAAATAACAGACAAACATTCTTTATCACATATTAGATTCACTGGATTGCTCTGTAACACATAATAAGATTCACTCAATTGTTTACGGACCGTCAATTTGGAATCTAGTAATGCTGAAGTTTCCGGTATACATTGACTTGCCACATCAACATCATGATCCTGTGTTGCTTCTTGTAATAATTGTTGTTGATGACGATAATATGCTGCCGATCTGTTATTTGTACTTGTACTTGTTGTTGTAGCTGGAGCATTTGATCCATTTGCATCTGCACCATTAGCGGCAGCAGCAGCGGCAGCAGCAGCTGCAACCATAGCTGCTCTCTTACGCCTGGCACCAGCAGCAGCTTTGGCTTTAGCTTTAGCCAGTGTGACTTGAGCAACGGTTGAACCGGAGTTTGGATCTTCTGGAGGTGGAACCTTTTCAGCTTTTAATAACTTAGCCAGGTTGTCAACTATGGGTTCAGACTTGCCTAAAGTAGCCTGTAATTTGGTTAATCTTTCCAAATCTGTATCTTCTTGTAAATGAAACTGACCTTGGTTATCCAAAAATTTTAATAGATCAACTAGCATACCATTACGCAACTCATGGTATCTTAGGATTTTATTCAGTTGATTTTCCAAAAGCTCCAATTTCACATTTTCTTTATTCACCCTTTGGTATTTTGTAAGGAGATAGTAATATAACATTCGATATTCCTTTGTGGATCTAGTCTTCGTCACTGATGTTCCATTTTCACTACCGTAACCATTCTCATTAGCCACAGCAGCGGATGAAGAACGTGATCTAAACCCACCAGAAACTGATCCTCCTTGACTCGTTTTCCGCTCATGAAATCCTTGCTGTTGACCTTGAGCTTGACCTTGTCCAGACAACGAATTATCCCTCGAACCAGGCAATGAACCACCTCTAGATCCGTGTCCATGCCCTTGAGAATATCCATGTGAATCCAATCCTTGACTAGTCAAAGAACCACCTCTGGAACCAGCTTGAACAGGTGAACTCACGACACTGCCTCCAACTGCAGCTCCAGATCCTGTTCTGATTCCAGCTCCAACTGTTGCCGATGCCGATGTCTCTAATCCAGTCCCCAAAGTTGAAGAAGAGCGGTCATATGTATGGTGATATGCTTGATTTGGCGATCTAGTTGCATTTGAATATTGTGATTGAGATGGCTGGGGTGATGGTGGTGTTTGTTGCTGAATGACTTGCGGATAAGGTTGTTGTTGATGAGTATGAGGTTGTTCTAACAAATGTTGTATTGGGACCTGCTGTTGCGGTTGTTGTTGCAATGGAGGCAATGTAGTCTGATGCTGATGTAATGGTAAAGGCAATGCCTGACTCTGAGGATGGGATTGCTGAATTGGGTGAAGTGAAGAATGTAATTGTAAAGGAGGAGATTGTTGTTGTTGATGAGGACTGATACTTGGGATTGGATTATAGTAAGCGGTATTCGTCCCTCCTGCTGTTGTTGTTCCTGTTGTTGTTCCTATTGTCGTTCCTGAACTTAGCTGTGTTTGTGGATGAGATTGATATGGTGAACCTGAAGATGAAACAGGATATTGCTGTTGTTGTGGCTGCTGTTGCTGTTGGAATGGACCACGACCCACGTCACTTGGTTCTGCAACTGGGTTGTTCAATTTTGTGATATCCATCTTCGATTTGGCTGTTGTCGTTTTTGATGGATACGCTGTGGTTGTAATATATGGATACCCTGCTTTTATGTGTTCTGTTGTGTTTTGTTTGCTGTGTTGTTCGTTGTGTGTCTCTGATGATTGTGTCCTGACTCCTGAGTCCTGTCTCTTCTGTCCATCAATGAGGTCGTTGTTTTCGTTCAATTGGTCAGATCGCAAAACCAGCAACAAAAAATCAGTGAACCACCAAATTTGCCATCAAAAAACGCAGCGCACCAGTTGCGCGCACACTGCAAAGACGGCCCAGCTACTTTCAATTGTTTCTGTTCAAACATCATGTAAACAAAACAACCAGAGAACAGAAAAGTCGGAAAGTAACAAAAACAATTGCTGATAAAGTGAATCACAAATAACGGGAAAATGAAAAACACAAGCAGGAAATAAATTAAACCACTTTTAACAGTATCAACCAAAACAAAATACATGAAAAAGGTCACGTGCATGCGTCAAGTTCCCAGGGCTGCATACAGAGACATTGTGAAACTCCAGAATTGCTCAAGACACATGTTCAAGCCCATCGTCACTCAAGATGTTCTAGCTTTACAAAATACAGCCAATGGCTCCATATCAAAGATGCAATCAAATGTCCAGTTCAGCCTCTGAGACAACGTTATAACCATTCCTTAACATTTGCAAGAATCTTGCCCTAGAACTAAAAGAATTTATTATAGCATATGCAGTGGTTTACATCAGTTATTCAAGACAGTGAGTACTAGGCGAAACACCCAAGATGACAATCCTCCCTGATGATTTCAAGCTATTGGAGTTCATCCTGAAATTATTCCGTGAAAACCCCAAATTGATAGTTGATTGTTCGGCCAAATCTCTGTGTTATTTCAAACTCACCTCTGAAGTGAAGTTACCTATGGAACTGAGCATGAATTATGTTCAGAAAACAATTTTCAAAGCTTGTGATTTTCAATTGCTAATTTTCCATCCTTCAGTACTTTCAGGAAGTGGTAAATTGTTGAAAACAACTCAGAAGTTTATGAATACGTTGATTGATATGAAACCAAGACAATTCTTTGCAAAAGATTGAGAGTCATACTATATAAATAACTTTCCTTTGACGTGTGATCATCCAGTTTGTCCAAGTATCGTGAAGATGACTTGTTCGCCCAGAGAAGCTGGTTTGCTCGGTCAACAATGGGATGTCTTGGTGAAGTTGAACGAGATAAGTGTTCAGCCAGTTGAAAATAATTTCAATCTAGTGGCAATCAAGCCAGTATTACAATTGACCATGATTACCTAAGTTGGCTTCTACTCACGTGATTATTATCTGTTCAGGTTTTCCGGAGACCCTGATTCCCAACAATTGCTGAAAAAATTCGAAAATCTCTCTCTCTAGAAGCAAGTCATGTCGATGGTTTAGAGAT
>JAKTRY010000058.1:0-60550 GCA_030579935.1 Ambrosiozyma cicatricosa | reverse complement strand
GTGTTCTGTTGTTGTGCTGCAAAGAAGAAAGGTTTTCTGTAAGTGGAGGTTCTCTGGAGAAGCAATCGTCCGTTTTTGCATTTTTGCAAAAGTTCAGATCGAAACTTGTAATTTAAAGAGCAGATCAATCATTTCCAATTTTGAGCAACTTCCTCCCAAGTAAGAAAAGAGATCAAACATTCGTTGAAATCTCCATATTGTAAGGTTTATAAAGATACTAAAAAAACTGGTTTTCAGGCAAGTAAAAAGCAAAAAATTTTCCAAACAGTTGAGGTTAGTTTCACTGGGACCCGCTTCTGGATTTCTTTGTGGAAACGTCCTTTTTTGCAAGCTCATTTTGGCTCATTTTGTATGGGTCGTCCAAATTTGAAACTGGTTTTCCCATAGTCAAGCTCGCGACAAATTTGGACGATTCCACGAAAAAATAATATCGCCCTGTTGACAGTACCAACATTTCACCTCTTATTCCCAAGACTAAACACATGTCCATCCAATCATTTAATGACCAAGCTGAAAAAATGCAAGAAAACTTGAAATAAAACTAGACCGTCCACTAAGAACCTATGCCCATTGTTAGAGACTCTTGATAACATTACTGATGAGTTTGATTGTCATATGGATAATTGTTAGGAAAAAGCAATGCCTTATAATGAATGAAGTTGGCAAACATTTTCTGTCTCAGCACATAGACTACATTTTCGAAAAAACTAGCAATGAAACCAATTGGGCAACTATGGTGCTTCTAGTTCCTTTTTCAAACGTGACAATAACGTTTATGAAGTTCTGCTAAAATGCTTTTGATAAAGGTATTATAACTAAAGATGAGATCAAAAAATTCAAAACAATGTTGGAAAGAATATATTGCCACTACACAGAGCCTTTGACGGTTGCCATTTGTTTGAGCCATATGATGGAGGCTAGTGTATATTGACTGTGTGACTGAAGAAGATGCTGAAAAGATGGCAAATACCAATGTTGCATCTCCAAAGTGAGAATTGCCAATGAATGGGTTTTTAGTTATGTTCACAAGTCAAAGGTCTTTTACCGATACAAGTCAAAATCCATCAACTTCAAACCGTTTACGAACATCATTTTGAATTAAATCAAACAATGATGATAAACAGCTGGAAGTCAACAGAATCAAAAGGACATGAGGTGGAAGCAAAGTTGATGAATAATAACAAGGTTTCAATGCATATGAAAGCAAAAGATAAATAAGATATTGCAATGTGAGGCACAGCATTTCAGATTGACGAAGACAAAAACGACGCCCAATATGATTGTTTTCTCAAAGCAGTTGAGTTGAGCTCGGAACTTTATGAAAAGATTGAAAAACCATATTCGAAGTTGGTTGACATACAGTGGTTTCGAATAATAAGGCAAAGGTAATCAATCAAGCTGATCAAGGGAGTGCTTAACCAAAGTGTGAAGACCATATTATGAAATAGAATTAGACCAAGTTATCGAAAAGATGAATACTGAATTCGGTATTTCTGCAGGAGTGTTAGAATCCACGTTCAATGCAATATCGTATACAACGACACAGACCAAAAAATTATTGAAACATCCTAACGAAAACTTTTGACAATTATCTCTGGAGCAGTAACCAAACAGAAAGATGTTCCTTCCTTCATAGATAATTATCCTGGTTTTATGGATTTATATTTTTAAGCAATAAAGATAGCTTGCATGGTGAAGGGCAGACAAGACTTTGATGGGAAGCTTGAAGTTCAGGTTATCTCTTTAGCATCTTATTTGAGCAAAAAAGCTGATCCGGTTATGAGGCAGTAAAACATCCAGAGTAGTGCATTCAACGTTGATTAGACCAAAATATCTTGTTTGATGGGACACATACCACTATGTTTTATTATAAGCCAGCAAAACAATGTAATATCTGTAAAAAAAAATCAAATGCACCAATACTCATCAGAAGCATCTTCGATATTGATGATAGCAACAGATATGAAAAATCAAAATCTTCTTTCGATTGCCATCTCTGGGAAAATGCACGGCTAAGAAACAACATCCAATTAGACACATTCAAGGTGATTCACAAAAACAAAAGCTTCCCAGATGATAGACTATCTAATGGCGATGGGCAATTGTACTATTTCTACGTTTGAATGGCTGTTGATGAAGGGTTTATGACTATGGATCCAGGTTACCCTTCCGCTAAATTCTTGACCTTCCAATGGAGATAATCAGCTTAACTTCAGCAACATCTTTAAAGCGAATCAAATTCATTAATTCATTTCTCTAATGACATTATTGACCATATTTCCACAAGATTGACCATCGATTATCCAGTTGATATTGAACACACCACAGCCGGGACTATTAGTGTAGACAGTTTTGGTAGCTCTACTTGTCTGAATTGAAGAAACTGGAAATTCAACTTTTATTGGAAGGATTCAACTGTTCATTCATTATACTTGTCGGGAATTGGATCAATTCCTTGTGGTTTCTTCTATGTTCATAGTACTATTGTACTTGGTCTCTTGCATGACTTTCACGTCAGATGGCCGAGGGCTCAATGCCTGGAAGGCTTATGCAACTCCGACAATATTTGCTAACATCATACTCTCCCAAAGTTACAAGACAGAAGAAAGTGAGCATCTCTTCTTTTTTATGGGTGACATAGTTGCTCTTGTTTTGTTGCTACCTCATGATTCAGTTTGGTCTTCTCAACGACCAAAAAACCTTCAAACTAACCAGATCACCTATCTTATACTACCTTTAGACATCCAACACACGTCAAAAGACAATGCAGAAACCACCATCATTGAGATTGAACATGAACATTCAACATTCAACATTATCAGAAAAATTGTTGTTGTTGTTGAAGTTGAAGTTCAGCTCAAGAATCTCCAGGAAGAAAAAGAAGTGGTACGTGTTGCTGGATTCAATTCCAACAGGAATTGCACACAAACTCTCAAAGTCAGCGATTTGGGATTTAGAAGGAGGTGGGTGACCGTTTTGTGTTTCGCACGACCGCTTATAATCTGCTAAAAAGCCTGTGCTGTGTCACGTGCACTTAGTTAAAATTACAGAACTGTCATGCATCGTTGGTCCAGAGCTTGGAGGTCTCGAATAAGCCATGATGGATATGCACATTAAATTCTTTAATGGAGATCCATTTCTCAGTGAGACAGGACGCTCAACAACCCATTTGACCATTACGAGGATTGATCCACATAGCTTCTACTATACGGTTGAAAAATTGAAAACAAATTAAACTACCGGAAGACCAATCGAAGCAGTTAAATTTATTTAAAGGGAATCAAGAAGGAAGGAATCTATATAAAATCCAAATCGAAATTGAAAGGTATTATAAGAGAAATGAATCAAAAAATGAGAGGAAATACTGAATTCAAGAAAAGTATACAAAATTTCACCATCACCTGAAGAATAAAAACAAGACGAAATCATCAAGTTCTTTGAAAGATCTCAGAATTAGCACATGTGCACCTGTGCCAAAAACCGGAAACTATTTGAAGTATAGCTAGCTAAAAATGTTTGATATAAGACGGGGATATGATGAGATGGATAACATTAAAAAGCACAGCTACAAAACGAAATATCCAAAAAATTGAGGTTGGTATGAAGAGAAAATATTAATAATTAAAACCACGGCCGACAAAGACAAAACATGAAGAGCAAATCACAAAAATTGTCAAGCCAGTGAAGTGAAATCACACGCAATTAATCGCAATGATGAGGAGAAAGAAAAAATATGATGGAAGTTAGACTAAACGTACAGATACTGAAAACAAATTTTTTGAAAAGCAAACCAAAAAAAAGATGAGTCGTTAAATTCTAAGCTAGAGACCAGCGAGTTAGCTAGACTTAGATCAACAAAGCAGCGGCAACCAAACCAATCAAACCGAAAGAGACAGAGTTGGCAGCGGCACCAGCTTCATAAGTTGAGGCAGAAGCTGGAACAGAAGTAGCTTCCAAAGAAGAAGCCAAAGTGGTTTTTGGATGAGCAGCTGGAGCAGTGGTGGCTGGAGCAGTAGTGGCTGGAGCAGTAGTCTTTGCCTTAGATGGAGCAGAAGCAGCAGGTGGAGCAGAAGCAACTGGCTTAACTGGAGCAACAGGAGAAGCTGGAGAAGAAGCTGCTGGAGCAACTGGAGCAGCTGGAGTAGTTGGCTTAACTGGAGCAGCAGCTGGAGTAGAAGCAACTGGCTTAACTGGAACTGGAGTAGTAGCTTCTAATGGTTGAGAGACAACCGGGTTAGCTGGAACAACTGGGGAAGAAGCAGCTGGAGCAGCGGGTGGAGCTGGAGCAACTGGAGAAGAAGCAGCTGGAACAGCTGGACTAGTTGGAACAACAGCTGGACTAGTTGGAACAACAACTGGAGTAGTAGTTGTAGTGTGTTCTCTGGCTGGACAAGAAGTAACTTCTGGACCACATGAAGTAATGGTTTCCAAAGTGGTCTGTTGTTCAGTCTTGGTTTCGTAAACTTCAGTAACGTAAGCCAAAGAAGAAGCAGCTAACAAAAGTAAAGTTGAGAATTGCATTTTTGAATGTGTGTCTGTGGGGGGTTTTGTGTAAAGAACGAAAGACGGTAAGTTGGATATATAATGATCTGTTGACGATGAAAGAAGAAGAAACCAAAACAGAAGCGGTAAACAGAATCACAGCAGATGAAAGGAAACAGAAGGGTATTTATACAATTTTTGGGGGCCTGGGGGATCAATGGAATGTGGGTACTACTCTGGATACACTTTTTGAGAACATTCAACGGGTAAATTGTCTAATCCTCTGCCTTCTGCCTTCTGCCCTCTGCCCCAAAAAATAATGACAATTGATTCACCGGCCAGCCTGATATTGTTCGCCGCACTTTATAGAAGGTAACCTTCAAAGAACTCAAAGAAGACTAAAGTTTGAACTAAAATGGATCACGTCAACTGTCAACACAAACAAACTGAACCAAAACGGCAACCATTGCCAAACAAACTGCAACCACAGCGTATAGTACGTACACGCCTCAAAAAACTGTAACCGGGCCCACTCGACAACATCCTGGTAACGCGATCGTTCGAATCGTTCGAGCTGAGAATTTTCTATGGCAGTGGGGAGTGGGGAGTGGTGCAGTGGTGCACGCGTATCTCACGACCTGCGCTTTAAGTTTGCATACAACATTGACCTAATTATTATCTCTTTCGAAAGATGAAAGCTGTGTGTGTGATAATCGAATTGAATATATATTATCTGAAACTGTGTAAGTTGAAATTGGAGCATACCAAAATAAGTCCTGCAACTACGAGTCAATTAATTTCTTAGTCTCGACCACGCGTAGAGTATGCCCTACGGTTAAATACTGAAAATATTCTCTGTGGTACCCAATTAATTGTACGTGCTTTGTTTCACCTAGTTTCTGCCCCCCTTGGACCTTATATAACCCTTGAAAGTTTTAATTCAAAGCACATGTTCCACTGGGTAGTTTACAGTGCTCCCCCGTCAGTAATTCTCTCGACAAAGCTATAGCCAAAGCTGAAAGCTCAGCTCAGCTCAGCTCGCTGTTTTCCTTAAGCTGACCAAAAGCGCTCAATGTGGGAGGTACTACTAGCTACCTGTTTGGAATTTGGAATTTGCTTGTGTCAAAGCAAAAAAAACTACCAAATAAGGAAATACGACATATGGATTGATGTCGATCGGCAAGGTATAATAGGATAACTCAGGGGTACGCGTCATGTCCATGCTTATAGCTTATAGACTGTTCTAAATTAAGAATCCATAAACAGTTGAAGTCCGGACCATGAATATATTGGCTGCATGACAAACAACTCTACCAATTCTATAGTACATGTATACAATGCATGCTGCCTACCAAACAAATTCGTTCGAAATTTCCACAATCCATGATACGATGACACAGTGACACAGTGACACAGTGACACCGGCCTCAAACACCGAGACATGCAAAACATGCAAGACATGCAGACACGGCTAATTTCCGCAGCCCGCCCTCAAATTTTTTTTTAAGAGGGCGCCCAAGCCAGTGGTGTCAAGAGTAGGGTAATATTCCGTCGGTAATTTGTGCACCTGTCAGAGCTCAGGAACTCAAGATTGCGTTCCTGGATTAAATACATCTTCGGTAATTGCCCTTAATTGAGAGGTCGACGAGGTCCTGTAGTCATCTGATACGAGGGATGAGTTTGGGATTGGTGTGGATGTTCCTGGGCCTGGATGAAATATGGGGTCTGGGTCATATATAGAGCTGGCCAGTTGAAGTAATATACCATTGGATCGATATGGATGGATTCTGGACAAATCCGGCCTTGCGTTTGGGAATCGCTAAGGCTGGCCGAGTCATGATGCTTGCATGAGTTTGCACTGTACAGTGAACGTTCATAGGCTCATCGAGAGCTTTCATAATTTGGATCAAGGTAAAGCTTACATTAAAACACAAACACAGTTTTCAACACTGAAAACAAACTACAAAGATATGAAAAAAAAACAAAGTTTATGCATGCATGGGCAATATGTTCAAATCATAACAGCTCGATGCCTTTAGATATGGCTTCCAGAGTCAGCTAGAAGTTAGAACTTATAAACCAGATGCAAGTGTCAAACTATAAGGAGCCTGATAAACAGAAGAGTAATCCGGAACAGGGGTAGCAGAAGGAACATGCTCAACAATAGCTTCCAAATCCTCTTCACAATTAGTAGCATCACTATTCAACAACCCCAAAGCAATCTCATCATCATCCAAATCAGCAACATAGTAAACATTTTTCAAAAAACTATCACCAAAACTGAAAGAATTACCAGTTTGTCCAGTACTTGTAAACCCCAGCTTACAAGACTGACCATATCTCAAAACAACAAATCCACTAGCGGGAATAGTCAATTTAAAACCCATGAAATCAAAAGTCAATTCAAGACCTTCCAATGAAGAACAGTCTACTGTAAACGTACCATTCCGTTGAGTCGTTGCACCGATTCGATCAAGTATAGGTTGCAAGATATCCTTTGGCATTGCAGTATACCCATTACCCGTATCCAACAAGACACGAGCAGAACCTGAAGCAATAGTCGTGTCCGATGAATTTCCATCACTGAAAGAAATACCATTCAAGAAAACATCAAGACCAGTATGATTAGAAGCCACAGGCAACAACCCCAATTCACCAACATACTTCGAATGATCAACACCACCAAACAACAACACAGCAGCTTGATTCGTACCATAATCTTCATTCAAATAAAGTGAATACGTGTTCTTATGAATCAACCCTTGGGTTTTCATAATCATAGGCAAGTTATCGTATGGATTATTTGTGATATAACCTAGTCCCAGCATACCATGTTTCATGTTTGTTTGATCCGATAATCCAAATGGAACGTTCTCAATAACAACCCCGTTCTGTAAAGTAACTGTATCCTGACCCCAAATCCCACTTGCGGAATTAGTAGCATACGTGACTTGGAACCTTTCATGTCGTGACACCCAAGTTGTGGAATCATCAGGATGGAAAGTGCCATACACGGAACAATCATGACTGTTGAAATCATCACGTGGTTTTAAAACGTATGTGCCTTTACCTTGACTAGTTTCAGCACACCAGGAATTGTTGCTGTTCATTATCCAGAAATCGGCTGATCCTGTGTCGACTTGAACCGTGACTGGCTGATTTTGTGAACCAATTGTGAAGTTCACGGTGTACATTGAGTCATCGTGTCTCATGAACGTGCCAACATATCCATCTTCTTCATCGTCTCGTGGTAATTTGATGTTACTGTTAGAGGATGAGAAGCCAATTGTAGACTCTTGATCGTTGATTTGTCGTTTTTGAGCTGGAAATTTCACATAACCATTGTCTTTTTCGGATACTCTTCTCAAAGAATTTGATGATTGAGACTGAGATAACAAATCTGTAGGATATGCTAGGGTCTCTGTAATCAACGGTAAAGACCAAATAGCACCAGAGGTTGGAAGCTTCATTGTATAAGCTTATTGGAATTTGTTGATATAGCTTTTTCGATGACTTCAAAATAGCAAGTCTGGACCAAAGAAGGTTTTATGGAACTTTATATACCGTCATTTCGAACTTCGTAACTTTGAAATCTCTAATTCATGGGACATGGACTCATCCTCCTGAGCATTCTGTGATAAAGGCAAGACATAGCTATCGATCCTAAAGATATAAGAAGCAATGATCATTGACATGTTGTCATTTGCATGAATCTTCAACGCCTTGACAAGTCCCAGATACGAGAAATCGGGGACTTTCAACATCTAACATTGATCTTCTGACCTGTCCCGAGTCCCTTTTGTAGTGATCAAAATACTTAGAAATCGTGATGATGAGCAAGTCAAATCTGGACCGTTGAGTGCCAAGGCAATCTTCTATTATGGATGTGTTGTGTTGTGTTGTTTGTTATAGTATTCACAAAACGATCTGACAACTGTGGATCATAGTCTATAGAACGTGTTCATTCTGAAACATGACATTTAACTTGATCGTCTTCATGCCAAATTAGAAAGGAACTGGATATGTTGGAAACAGTTATGAGGTAGTTTTACCGGTATCCGAAATCATCTTTAGCATCATGGGAATTTGAAGTACAGCAAAACATAGCATTAGCTATATGGACAAACTCGGATTGAAAATTCCATTTTTGTTATTAGTAATCCAGATGAGACTTAAGGAATTTTCAAATTTGCATGAAATTGACTAGTGAAACATTAGAAAATTTGTGATACAAGTACTGGAAAAAAAATTAATTTTATTTATAAGAGCTAAATTTAATGGAGTCTGGACAAACATCATCATCATCAAACAGCTTCGAAGATCTGATCCAAAATTCTCGGTTAAAGCTTGCGCGCACGACTATCCAAATGGCAGACACCCTAAATTCAAACTGACAAGTTATAATTGGATGACGTCAAGCTATTAGATCAGTGGTATGTGTGAATGTGTTTTCCTTCCTCATTAACTTCTTTGATGTTGACTGATTCATTCGTTTATTCTTTACGAATTCCCCATTACTTCTTTAACACCACCAACTCCCAGTTCCAAATTAATATATCACATCAGCTGTCAGCAATCCTCGCATCGAGGGCATTCGATCGCTCAGGTGCACGGGTGTATATGAATCAGCAGATCGATACTATATCCTGATCAGGACATAGACATACTCATTATTAGATTCACAATTGCCAATAATCACACACAAATTCTAACAACTTCTAATTAAAAATAGATCTTAATTGACACAGCTGGATCCTGTTTTGCAGATTGTTTCTTCCCAACGTACTTACACTTCCTCCATTGCCACATAGTCATACGTACTGCTTGCATGGTGTCATGTTGGAGACTGGAAGTCATGATTCAACTGCTCTTCATATATATAGCAGAACAACAGAAAATAAACTAAGAGAATATTAAATTTAATCGATCTATAGCATGCGCATGCATAAATCATTAGATACATAGATATAAAAGTAGAAGCTACAACTTTGGTAAGACATTTAAACCATAACCCACTATCTCAAAACACCCAAAAAAGCCACGCTTGTTTGATCAGGACAAGCCATACAGCCAAATAAGATGTAAAGAGAATGGTGTGGGACAGCTTATAACCAAAAGTTGAAAATGATAAAACACGAAAGTGTGGCAAAGAAGAAAACTAATTAAGTTCAACTTCAGAAAAAAATGCAAAAGGTAGAATGCAACAAGGAAGGACCTATAATAAAAGCAAAAGAAACTGGCCGTAATTTAAAGAATCATAAATGACAACAAATGAATTCGAAAATTGTAAAAATGCAAACAGAACCGACATGAACAAACAGCAGAAACGTGCTTTAAGTTATCAAACTTACAACAACAAAGCACCAACAGCCAAACCAAAAGCACCGGCCATGAAGTTAATACCGTTGACGGCACCAGCACCTTCATAAACGGACACTGATGAGACTTGAGAACCGTTGTTACTACCAGATGGACAGTAAGCACCGTTACACACTGGAGCAGTAGTGGATGGCTTACCAGAGACAGCTGGAGGACAGTTAGCACCGTTACAGGCTGGGGTAGCAGAGTGACTGACTGGCTTGGTGACTAAAGTAGTTGGGACAGATGCAGTACTTGGGGTTGTGTTTGAACCAGCGGCTGGTGGACAGTTGGCACCGTTACATGGAGTGGTTGATTGAGCTGAACTAGCTGGAGTGGTGGTACCGGCAGCTGGAGCAGTTGGATGAACTGGAGTAGCTTCCTCGGCTGGAGTAGCGGTAGTTTCAGCGACAGAGGAAGAAACCGGAGTGGTTTCCTTAGCTGGAGTCTCTGGCTTAGATGGAATGGTAGTAGCAGAAGCTGGTGGGCTAACTGGAGAAGTACTAGATGGAGGACAGTTTTCACCGTTACATGGAGTGGTTTCCTTGGTTGGAGTCTCTGGCTTAGATGGAGTGCTGGTAGCGGCAGCTGGTGGGGTCACTGGTGTAGTAGCAGCTGGTGGACAGTTTTCACCGTTACATGGAGTGGTTGGTTGAGCTGGAGTAGCTGGAGTGGTTTCCTTGGTTGGAGTCTCTGGCTTAGATGAAGTGGTGGTACCGGCAGCTGGTGGAGTCACTGGTGTAGTAGCAACTGGTGGACAGTTTTCACCGTTACATGGTGTAGTTGGTTGAGTTGGAGTAGATGGAGTAGTGGTACCGGCAGCAGGTGGACAATTTTCACCGTTACAAACTGGAGCAGGTGGAGAAGCAACTGATGAACTTGAGCTGGAAGTTTTAGATTCTTCTTCAGGACAGTAGGTGGTAGTCTCGGTAACCTTAGGAAGTTCAGTGGTAGTGGTTAATGTGTGAGCTCTGTATGGACAGTCTGTAACCTCAGGACCACATGAAGTGATGGTAGCCAAAGTTGTGGATTGCTGAGTCTTGGTATCGTATTCGGTGACGTAAGCCATAGAAGAGGCAACTAAGAATAAAACAGAGGTAGTGAATTGCATTTTTGAAATATTAAGAATTAAAATTGAATTAAAATTTGACAGTTGAAAAGAGTGACTGTAGTTAGAGTGTTGGTATTAGTTATTAAAGGTTTTTGTGACTTTTGAAAGGTGAAGAGAAAAGAGAAAACATAAGATGGATAATTGCTCAATTGACTGGAAAAAACATGGATCAGTGATGGTATTTATGCAAAATGGAAAATTGCGCCGTATTTCATGAGTGATCACCTCTAATTCTCCTCTTTCTCCTTCTGGTCCGAGCGGCGGACTTCGTTCTTCGTGTTTCGTTCTCTAGTACGCGCCCTGGCTATAGAGATTTTCGGTAGTCACCTTCGAATATGCTGAGCTTGTGTGTGTTCCAAGCACTTTCATTATGTCCTCTACTATAAGTACCCATGGCGACCGCCTAGACCTTCAGGCTGCAATCTTAAGATGGACAAGCCGTTGCCAAAGATGAACAATCTTTCACCTTAAAAGGAAGTCAGGCAGAGAGATCTGCTAGTGTAAATGTCTTCAAAAGTTCAACTTCAATACCCAATCAAGATCGATGTCGGCTCCCAAATTCTTAATAATATTCTCTAGATTTCGAGTTCAACCATACCTTAAAAAAATTTGTTGATTCCTCAAAGTGGAGGGCTATGGCATTCCAGATTCCAGTATATTGTCAAAATTAAATTGAACTCATGCATGAATCTTTTTCAGGTACATGAAACCCAATAATTCCATTCAGAGCTACCTGGTAAATGAACTTTGTTCAACTGTCCACCAAAAAATCGGTCCCATCACCAGGGATGAGCGTTCCATACGCGTGTGCTTCTTGTTTCCCATGTTCAAACTTTCCATGACAACTTTCAATTGTCATATATCCATCTCCAGAAAGGTTCTTGATTTGTGAAATTCCAACTTCTATTCTATTGAATTTGAGGTGTCAACCGGATGGAGGTAACACTTCACTCGACAATCTGTGATCTTTGTTTAAGTTTGAAATGGATAATCATCGCAGTGCTTCAAGCTCGAGTGTAACATATTTCAAAAACCAATTGACGCTTGAGTTCAGTAATGTTTGGTATTGTGATATCGCCTCTACATTCATTGAACATAAATGTCATCAAATCCATATTTCGACCCAATTGTATACCTGTTGTTCAACTGTGAACGTTGAATCATCATAGATTCAAATTTCACACACAAGGTCAATTCATCACATGATTCTAATTATAAATTTCACGATTTGGGCAAGTACCATCATGCATTCTTGATCGAATCAATCTTTTTCTTCAACGTCTAATATTGTTTTTGTTTTCTGGCCTGCATCAAGTTTATTTATTCTATTGATCGAAAATTCAGTCGGTTCGTCCGCCTGTCGCCATCAAAATTAAGATTTCCCACATGCGTGGAGAAAAATTGCGTGCACGGAAATTGAAATGGCAGACATACCACCAAGTTCATATCCATCGTGGTAATACCAACTATTTATACCACAAAGTACAACATATAATATCTGTTAAATTAAAACAAAGCATAAAATTCATTAAATTATATATTGGCCAACATATATAAGAGTAAGGACAACAACTTTGGTAAAAAGCCAGCTTTAATTTCTAAGGTACAGCTAGGTTAGTTGATAAACTTGTTTGATCAGGACAAGTTTAAATCAAATTGAGCTAGTAAAAAAACAGCTGGGGCTCAACCAAAAGTTTGAAAAAACATGGAGAATATCGCAAAAGACTAAAGTCAGGGGGAATATAGAAAAACAAAACAGCAGTGTACAAATTAAAAAACAGCATAATGAGAAACATGATGAATTAATCAGCTCACTTCTTTAGGGATTCAATGGATTCAATGGAGTTGTAATATCGACAGCTAGAGAAGTGTGCAGAAGACTGAAAGATCTCAGTTGTGAGAGGAGAGGCAGATGTGATACGATAACAGCAATAACAGAAGGATTACACAGGCCATAAAGTAATCCATCACCATTCATTTTCATTTGGGGAATAATAGAAAACATGAGGAAGAATTGAAGACAAAGATAGAATTAAAATTCAACTAGTCAAACTTACAACAACAAAGCACCAACAGCCAAACCAAAAGCACCAGCCATGAAATTCACACCATTCACAACAGCAGCACCTTCATAAACAGAAACAGATGAAACTTGGGTACCGTTCTTACCGGCAGCAGCTGGTGGACAGTAGGCACCATTACACACTGTAGTAGTGGTTGGCTTACCTGAGGCAGATGGAGGACAGTTGACACCGTTGCATCGAACAGCTGGAGAAGTTGGTGTGACTTGCTTGGTGACTAAAGTGGTAGGTTGAGCTGGAGAAGTTGGTGTGACTTGCTTGGTGACTAAAGTGGTAGGTTGAGCTGGAGAAGTTGGTGTGACTTGCTTGGTGACTAAAGTGGTAGGTTGAGCTGGAGAAGTTGGTGTGACTTGCTTGGTGACTAAAGTGGTAGGTTGAGCTGGAGCAGTTGGGTTACCCTGTTGAGCTGGAGAAGTTGTACCTGGAGAAGCCGGAGGACAATTAGCACCGTTACATGGTTGAGTTGGTTGGGCTGGAGCAGTTGGGTTAGCTGGTTGGGCTGGACCAGCTGGATTACCTGGAGCAGCCGGAGGACAGTTTTCCCCGTTACATGGTTGAGTTGGTTGAGCTGGAGCAGTTGGGTTAGCTGGTTGGGCTGGACCAGCTGGATTACCTGGAGCAGCCGGAGGACAGTTTTCCCCGTTACATGGTTGAGTTGGTTGAGCTGGAGCAGTTGGGTTAGCTGGTTGGGCTGGACCAGCTGGATTACCTGGAGCAGCCGGAGGACAGTTTTCCCCGTTACATGGTTGGGTTGGTTGAGCTGGACCAGCTGGAGGACAGTTTTCACCATTACAAACAGGAGGTCGAGAAGCTTGAGCAACAGGCTTGGCTGGAGTAGCCTTACCTTCCTCAGGGCATTCAGGTGTAGTTTGAGTAACTGGAACTGGAGTTGGGGTAACATCTCTGTATGGACAGTTAGTAACTTCAGGACCACATGAAGTGATAGTAGCTAAAGTTGTAGATTGTTCAGTCTTGGTCTCATAGACTTCAGTAACGTAAGCCATGGATGAGGCAACGAAGAATAAAACAGAGGTTGAGAATTTCATTTGTGGTAATTTTCGAGAGTAAATTAGTAATTAAAAAGGGACAGTTGAAAGAGTGACTGTAGTTAGGGTGGTATATTAGTTATTAGATTTGTGTGACTTTTGAAGGGTGAAGAAAAAAGAAAACTAAATTGGATTGACAGGAAATTGGATTGAAGCAAAAAGGGGATCAGTGGTGGTATTTAAACAAAATGGAAATTTGTGAAGTGCTTCTCTTCCTGTGTCCACTGAGCGGAAGATGTCGTTCTTCGTTGTTCGGTGTACGGTGTAGAAGAGGTTGCCAAATGCTCTAAGCACTTCTCTCTCCCCTCTTAATTTGATATGTCTTCTGTTGTTTGCCCCATATATTTCCCTGCATACTTAAAGACTTAGACACCTTCAAGTCTGCGATATATAGTGCGCATGGGCCATGTGAGTCCCACTTATATGAAGTTCAAGCACAACATTTGGCTCCATGGGCTACAGCTTGAATCATCCAAGCTGCTCGGCCGATACTCAATCAAAAGCTGCAACCAAGTCCCTAAAATTATATATGGCACTCTCTGCTCAAGAAAACTGGTTGTTGTATAGCGGTATAACCAAAAAGCATGAAGACTAAATAGCTTATAGAAAAGCAGTATCTCGATATTAATCTGTAATTCCACTGGTTGAACATGATCGATTTCCTTTGGTACGACTCTAGCCTGCATGCATTTTTAATCTGCTGATTCTTGTACACTCGACAACAAATGGTAACACCATGTACCTTAAAACCGCAAGTAAAGAACCCAAACAGTTAATATCAACAAAGTTCCTTCTCAACACCAAAGCACACCAGGCTTAACGTACGTGATGCTTATGCTTAACTACTTTCTTGATGCTTAATATATCCAAAGACACACTGGAACCCAGAGGACCAGGAATTAAGCTTGCAAATGAACATCTCGATTTGTGTTTATATGGTGTTGTATGTGCTGTGCTTTGTCCTTGATTTTGACGTGGTAATAATGACAATTGATGATCTGAATTGAGCTATGGCAATTCAAATTGTATAGTGTGGTTGTGTTTGTTGTCGATACCACCTATACACTCGTTTGTGATGATGTCTAGCTTTTGACAGTCTTTGCTTTAGATGATATTTTGTGGAGTGGTGCAGTCACGTACCGAGACTCGAGACAAGTAGAGGCTCGCTGTCTTGAGCTCCATGAAAAATTGAACTTGCAAGTTGAAGAGTGTTTCAGATCATGCATGAACGATCTATCTTTTCCTGAATAAATAAAATACCCTATTTACATAATTAACCAATCTTACATATATTTATATTCTTACATCTTACATTTTTATCCAATCTATACATTTACTACACAGTACATACTACACAACATACAAATCTATCAGCTATTCTAGTGCAATATCTTTTCCCATGATATATGAGCCAGCCATGCAATGCAATTCAACTCTTAGAGCACAACAATTTCCAACAGCTAGAGCCAGGGCCAACAATCTATAATCTCTAAACTAACTGTCATCTATCTCTAGCAGTCTTCATATAACTTGCACTCTCTATTGCCTATTTTTCTTTGGATCTCTGAACGGATTAACAGAAGAGTTATTAGTACTCGGATTATAATAAAGACCACCATCTTTCAAAGCAGCTTTACCAGAAGGAGTCAAATCCGATTCGGGAACAACAGCATTATCATCGTCAGCATCATTCAGAACTTCCTTTTGGTTTCTTTTATAACCTTTCCAACTCATTATACCTAGACCTATACATAATGTACAAACTGGTAAGACCACGGCCAATACGATGGTTGTTGTGGAGGTTTTAGTACTTGTTTGACACATTTGTGAGTCACGGTTTTGGCCTTTGCAGTCGTCATCGCTGTCTCTTTTGGCAAGTTGTTGAAGAATAATTAATGGTAAAATCATGATAAAAGTTGGAGGTGGTACAGTTTAAAATTTTGATCCAACGTGGTATATATAAGTTTCAGAAGTAATTGGGTATATGGTATGGTTTTGATGTTGACTTTGTCACAAAACAAATAACTTTGAGTGGGCTTTGGAATCAAAAAATGAAAATTGTAGACATAAAAATAGATTTTGAAAAGGGTATAAGTGGGAATATAATTGGGAGTTGTCTGACGTGAATCAGGAAGAATGAATGGGTGTACTTGACACAATTTGAGCAGATCAAGGATCAAGCCTATAAGAATCAATCTATCAGAGACTTCTTTGGGTATAACGAAAGTGAGTTGTTGTTGAAGTTGGTGCCAACAACGACCAAGTGGACATTAACCAGCAAAAATGAAAAGACGGAGGAGTTGTTAGCAGAATATATAGTCCGTGACTACCGTGTCATAGATCTGACTTGGGTCGTAAACAAATGGCACAATCATTACGCCCATGACTTCGCCATTTATGAAATATCAGCTTGTTTCTAAAAATTGCTTTCAACTCAGTGATTTTCCAGATATGGGGATAGTTAGGTCTAGGAGTTTAGATGTCAAAGATTAGAAAATTCAGAAACATGGCAGGGTCCATGATTGCAGGATTGTATAGTAGGAGGCGTACAATGAATCTGGATTTTGGACATCGCATACAATATTGAACCAATTCGAGATTCTGCCTCGATCTCTCTCTAGAGCCCTCTCTCGGATCGAACGGTGCCATCTTACTCTACGATCCCCATGTACTCCCGAACCGAGATGGATTATATATAAACACTGATACTCAATCATCAAACTCTATATAGAAATGGGAGATCAAAAGTAATCAAACATGATAGTTCAAACCGATAAAAAGCATGACTTCTTCTGTTACAAGATGAACTATTAAATAGGTGCAATGAAATCCTTTATATATATACATATATGTCATGTAATAATAACCTCCGTATGCACCGGATATCTAGCTGATGAATTTTTTGATGCTCAAGAAGAAATTGTCTTTCCTGACAATGCTGATGGTCAAGAGGATTTCTCTTTACCAGGATCATCTGGAAGACTTCTTAACAAAAGAACAATTGCTGTTACCAACCCTTCTGATAACAAGACAACAAAGAAACAATTGGCATACTCCATTTCCGGTAAACCTGGAAGAAAGCCACATTTCTTGGACTCTCAACAACAACAACGTACATCTATCAGTGGAAAGTCTGGGGTCAATCCTCACACATTGAAAGACTTGGAGTTACCACCTACCAAGCGTACTTGCTCAACTGGTCCTTCTGAAGTCAAATCGCTTTTTGGTCTTGAATCCTACATGTCTGTGTTATTTCTCTCCAACAATAACAGCATGAGTTTGGAGTCTAGAATTCTAGTACTTCAACACTAGCTTCACATACGGTACTTAAGCTCATGCTACCATGAATATCTTTGCTCACCAAACGGTACATTTTGTTGGACGTTGCTAAAGCTACAAGTCCAGTTAAAAAAAACCTATCCAAGGCCCTTCAAACAGCTGCCAAAACGGCTACTGTTGATATTGATGAGCATGGTATCACCCACATATTATTTGGATGCTTTAGTGCTGATCTAATTTGGTCTAGAGCCTCTGGTAGATTAAACTATTCAAAAATGAGCTGAAAAAATTGCAACACCTTGTGAAAATAAGCCATCGGCTATTTCGGTAATCCGCAATCTGGAATTTTCCGAAAGATCGGTTCTTGTTTACTATTCTACAAATTGATAGTAGTTTCTAGGGTTTTCTTAATAGTATTTTCTAGGTATTTCGATACCTGGCTTTTGTTTATGTTTATTTGCATTATTTATTTGTTCACGTTTAGGGTTATATAAACCCATCTGTTTTCCTTGTTTAACTTACTTTTATAGTTACTCGATCTCTTTACTAAGACTAGACTTTCACAATAGTTTTTACAAATATACATTTTCAATATAATTTACAACATTCCACCTAAGTTACATTTCCACATAACAGTCACAACAGTTATATAAACAACGCCACTTAGATACGTTAAGCCAAATATTTCAACACGGACGTTATCAATCGGCAATTAGAGACAGTTTTTTCAACTGGATTGAAGATAACAATTTCACCATTAAAAACATCCCAAATAAGTCAACAACAGTATATGATATCATAATTGATTATATACTAACCAATAATGTGAACCCAAGTTTTATTAAAGTCTCTGACTATAATCTCTTGGGTTCAGACCACTTTGGAATGCCAGGTGTGGTCCATTTAAGGGAAAGTGATCAACTGGTTGAGGTAAACACAACTTGGAACAACTACCAGCAACTAAAATACAATTTTAAGAAACTTGAACCACAATTATCAGAAATGAATTTGCAAGTTACCGAATAGTTGAAGCTGGCAGAGGAACAGGGTGACTTGAAACTCGATACTCCTCGTGAGATGGAATTTTCATTGGCAACTATGACTTCGATTGTTGTTCGTATTGCCGTTGAACTTGCTCCAGCTCCAAAGGTCGGTCGTTTTTCAAAACCATGGTGGAATGAGTAATGCAGCCGCTTAGGCTGAATAGTTGAAACTTTCAAAGGTATTGGCAAATTGGTTTTCCCAGATTGAAAACAGTAATTTCACAGTAATCAGTGGCTCTGAAAGTTTGTATATGACATTGTTGTTGGTCCCGTTGCTCGTCTTCACATCAGTATCCAGAACGGTGATTGCATCAGACACCCATTTGTCTGAAGGTTCTGCAGTGTAATCCATGGCCACGAATGGTTTCTTCTCCTTAGCAACGGCATTTGCTTGTTCCTGTAAACGAGGATGTTGGGCGTAAGGAGAATTGACAAACTGCTGATATTGTAGATATTGACGAAATTGTTCATCACATTCTAACCTTATCAATGATGTTGAAGATTTGCCTCCGGATTCCATATCTTCTACTTTTGATAGTGGAGAAGTTACACAACGTTCAAAAGCGGTGCCTCGTTTAGAAGCTGAACTAGCAGATCAATTAACCGAGCAGGATCAACAGCAAGTGCAACAAGTAGCTCCATTTTAACAACAGTCCCATAATCCAACACAACAGCTAATACGATCATGTTCGGCTTTGGTTTCCAACACCTCCTGCAATATCTTAATCAACAGGGCCAAGGCAACATCTTAGATTCTTCAAAAGTTCTCAGATCCATAGTCAGAAAAAGAAATCTTTGGAAATGCGACAACATTCATCAGCAACTGGCATATCAACTTGAATGGAACATATGATCACCTGAGTAAGCGTGCAAAAAGTTAACTCAATTAATAGCTGACCGATGGTTCCTTCAACAATCCAATTGCGAAAGAGAGAAAATGTACCACTCCAGAGATAGCATCTGTTTTCACTCAACTTAACAAACAAGTCTTCCAAGAGCAAGCTCAACGACAGGATGAATCAATCATTCAACCACAAAGCATCAATATCCAGCCATCCTCAACTACTTCTCACTGTTTGAAATTTACCAAATTGAAAGAGAAGAACTTTGTGACGTTATCAAAAGAATGGTCATGGTTCAACTTTCGTTCTTTCAATCTTTATTGCAACCGAATTTCCATCATCATAAGTGAGATCCTGGATGATTACAAACGCATTCAGTATGGTTACTATCCGAAAACTTGGAAGAACACAATTACCAAAGCATTAGTGAAAAGCTGGTGTCAACTGTTTCGTCACCGGTGAAACTGGTCTCTCTGTGGACATGCCAATTAGAGAGTTTGAATTTGAGTTATTGAAAAAATCAACTGCTGATGAAAATGCCATCGAAACTGAATATATGGCAAAAGCACTATTGGAACATAGACACGAAAGCCAACCCCAAAACTGAGTGGGGAGGAACAAATAAAGCAATATGCAATAATGAATGCAGTTCAACAACAATTCGGAAAGGTGGATGGAGAGTATTGGTTTGGCCGAAACGATAAACTTGCCACTTGAAGCTAGCTAAGTGACAAAAGACCTTATGCTTGCAAATCTATGAAAAAGAGCCTCCGTTGAAAGACGAGGATAATCCTGTTAAAAATTTGGATACACTGACAGAATTCAGAAGGAAAGATTGGAAGAAGCTGAAAAGTTTGACAAATCCCGTGGTCCCTAAAGAGGCTGTTAAGGAGATCAGGTTTAGGTGGTCCAAAAGTGGATGGATGACAGTGGATCATATTGAGTACCAAGTTCCAATGGATCTAAAACTTATGAGCCATTCTTGAGGTACTAGCAGTGACTCGAGCTTCGAAGTTGTTGTAGTTGATCATGAATTGGCAAGTTAATTTTTGGTGAGCAAACGAAAAGATATACCTGTCTAGGTTGGTTCCTGGAATTACCTACCCGTCAGGGTTTTTGGTGGTGTGTAAGAGAGAACTGATGCAGTATGACACTGAATATAGTAAGTGAGATAAAAATTGATATGGATACTGATACGGATACAAGTTAGGAAGAAAGCACAGGAAGCAACCTGAAGGTACAGGAGAGGAGGGGAAAATAAGTGTTGAAGAGGAATCAGGATGCCAGCTCGAGGCAGATTCGTCAGGTGGTGCCATACAATGCGACATACCATACTATGACTTATAGGACTAGAGTAAAGTGTTGATTAAAACTGTAAAGGCAAAAAGGGACAAGAAAAGCAAGCTTGAAACATAGAAATACAAAATATGAAGAAAAGCGGATTTGGGACTTGAGAGGCTAAGGTAATTTAGCAAAAGATCAATATATTTCGAAAGTCATGTACTCAGGTGCTCATAACTTCCTATCCAAGAACTTATATAAAGATGTATTACATTCAATACAATCCAATTCTAACCATGTTCAAAAGTCAATTCTTGAGAACTCCAAATATATTAATTTAGCAACAGCTAGAGCAGTATGTAGAAAGTTGAAACCTGAGAGAACTCAGGTAATATGTGCTAATTTCATTTTCATTCAAAGGTAACAATAAAAGGGTATAATAACAACAAAACAAGAACTGAAGATTCAAAGACGGAGAATTGAAGTTTAGGTCCAAACTTTCAACAACAACGCACCAATATGCCAATCGTCTCTTTCTTACTTTTCATTTGCACCTTTGAAAGGATTAACACCAGAGTTATTAGCACTAGGGTTATAGTAAGGACCAGTTCCTTTGAAGTCATCTACAGAAGCAGCAGGATAATCAGGCATAACTGCAGTTTCACCAGTGAATTCAGGATCATCATCCTCCAGTGCTTCTTCTTTGTTTCTTTTATAGCCTTTCCAAATCATGAAACCTAGACCTAAACCAAGTGCACAAACTGGTAAGACAACGGCTAATACGATGGTTGTTGTTGATGTGGATGTTCCTGTTTGACACATTTGAGAATCACTGTTTTTGCCTGAACATTTGTCATCGTCTCTTTTGGAAAGTTCGTGGAGGATCATTAATGGTAAAAACATGATGGAAGTTGGTAGTGGTTTAGAAGGAATACTTTTGAGTGGGATTTTGGAATAAAAAATGGTTGTAGAAATGGAAGATATGTTGAAAAAATCTGGGAATTAGTTGGCGTTTCTGGTAGTTGGATCAGGAAGAATGAATGAATGAATGAATGAATTTGAGTGACACAAATTGAGCAGATCAAGGATTACTATAGTAAGAAGAATTGGATTGCAGTGACTTATGATGGATAACTATGGTGATTTGTTGTTGACTGGCTGATGAAGACGACTTGACACAGCATTATTAAGCAAATGGAAAGACGAGACGACATGTAACCTTCAAAGTTGTTTGGAATACACGTACATGTTCCAACCTGGGCATTCAACGTGCCCACATTCACCAGCTTGACTATTCACCTGTAACATTGAACACTGATACAATGACGAGGCGAGGAGATGGCGGGGCGATCTATCGAGGCTGATCATCTCTGAGTCTCTGACAAGTAAGGTGCACGTGATGTTCTAACACGTGTGAGACACAGTAGGGCCTGCCATTTGCAACTACGTGCAAATAGTACCGAATGTGGATTCACCGGAATGCGGGAGTGCTATGAAATTACTATTCATTTCTAAAGGGGTAAGTGTTCTTGAACCTGACCTGTCACGGATCACTTCTTTTTTACCAAACTTGGAGAACCCGTCCTGGATTTAATCCATGGTTTCCCCCATCAATCAATCAAACTCAAGCTTACAGCAGGTGCAGAACAACTAGAGTCAAGAGGTCAAGAAGAGATCAAGAATTTGGTTCGAGGATTTCCCAGTTCTCTGGTTTCTTGTTTGCAAGGATGTTGGATGGTGCATGGTTAAGCTGTCTGATCAAGTTGTTGAATGAATATGGACAAAACCATGAAAGCTAGTTACTGAATAGGTGGTGTTTCAATATTAGATGCTTCGACACAAAACTTCTCACCCATCTTGTGGATATAATTATTTTGGTTCAAATGGTGTGAGTGCGTTGATTTTTGATAAAATGCTGTTTATCTACAGCGTTGGTATGCTTGTTTCTGACTTCTCTGATTTCGATACCCAGCAACTCTTTACCAATCTACCGTCAATTCTCTCTGTTATCGTCAGACTTATTCAGAATTTGATATCGACAGCTTCACTCAAACTTTTGATTGATGAACTGGGAGAACAAATGTCATCAGTGAAGCACTCTGTCACAGTCTCGACTTCACCATCGACTTTTCTCACCGCATGGAATAAATTCTCTCTTCCTTCAAACTCTAAAATCTGCAGGAAGCCTTAGCATTTTCCGCACTTTCCACCATTCGAGCAAACTCTTCTGAATACTTCTCCATGGGTGACTCATTCTGTTTGAAATTTATCAGATAATGGTACAAGGCCTGGTCATAAGTGTTGGGATGAAATCTCGTACCAAATAACTGAACTAGAGTGAATATCCCAAGAGGTACACGAACCGACATTTGTCTGATACCAATTGGAGGTTGGAGTTCTCAACTGACTTCCGGAAATCCTGATCTTTACGTCATCATCTAAAACCTGTCCTAGTTTCAAGGTCCTTCTTGAGTTTATAAACCACCCTTTGATTAAAATTCAACTTGGATTTGATGACTTCTACCGGTATAGTTGGAATATAGAGTTTGGTGTCAGGGCTCAGTTCTTAACAAGACGGATGCTTCCAAATATGTTGAAACCGGTATCAATACCAATAACTTTGATGGTTCCTTCTCCCAGGTATTCCCCAACAAAAACACTATGTTCACTGGTGATTGCAAAAACTGGAAACACTTCCAAGGAACATAACTCAAAGGGCTTAATATGAATGTTGCTTCTAAGCCGGCACTTTCCTAGATCTGGCATGTAATATTAGACTCTAAAGCACCTGGGGATGAATAATGGCTCCAAGCACTCCCTGTTGCTGTACTATATAAAATGGACATAATTGGGTGTTGAACATCTTTGAAAGAGTTATTGAGGGTCCTGCTCGCTTAAAATGAAAGCTTTCTACTCATCAAAACTTCTGGTGAGCGAATGTTAACTTCCATAATCTAACAGTGACAAGTTAGCAAAATGGTTTAGAAATTTTGGGGTGGAAAACACATCTGTGATAATATCATAGGCTTAATTCTCTGGTTTTTGGTCCAATATTTAGCAAAAGTTTGCTCCAAAGTTCATGCATTCTTTAAATACAATAATAAGTAAATGCTAGGCTCTGAATTATCCTGATGTAGTGTTCATTCTGCATATGCTATTTATAGTAGGTGCAGTCAATTATCAATTACTCTCCCTTTTTTTTCTTATCAATATAGATTGATAACATTATTGGTTATATATACATACTGTTTATAGTTCATTAATGAAACAAGACTGTATTGATAAAAACTCATGAAATATAGCAATTTTGGAATAGCTTTGGAAATATGACAATGATGACATGGGTCGTGTGGATCCCAATTTTCGATCGATTGAAATTCGAGTGACCAATCGACAATTGTGCAGAACGAAAAAATTTTAAATTAGCCCTCTTCAGAGTTTCAGTGGACAAGGAATTCTTAGATCAACAACAGCAAAAGCTACCTAAACAGCATAAGGTTCAAGTTCTAATATAATTACCATAGTACAGTTGACTATTGGTGCTACTCCACGAAATCAGCCTTGTTGAAGGAGAGGTTCGATGTATGGTGAAGATTGATGAAGGAAAACTGCAACAAACAACAACTTCTCCAGATTTCTCCGGTACAAGCAGAGATCAACAAGATCAATAGAAGACACAAACATTACAATGTCTAATGTATTCACCGAAGTACGGTTGGTTGGTTGGCTGGTGGAGTCTCTCACGTTCTTCAAAGTATCCTCTCTTTAGAATTGCGTTGTGTTCACCTCAATTTCCATATTTCCACATTCGAATGTGTGGATGGTGCTGCATGAGTCATGAATCACTCACTCCATTATGTGGTTTGACTTTGATAGAGGTCATCCTACAGTTTCAATTTCTCTTCTGTTCTGCATCGTGATTTCACCCCAAAAGATGAACTGTCAATCTTCTTGCAGGAACTTATTCGTCTCTCCTTTACCCGGCAAGCCGCATTACCAATTCGTGATTAGATCACCAAACGCTGGACCTTGTTTAGGTCGCTGTTGTCAATTTTGCTGTTGCTTCTTTTTGTTCTTTCCATTATGCTTTCAAGTTCCTCAAGTTCCCAGTGTCCAATCTTCTCCAACGTCCCAACTTCCTAAAGTCCAAGTTACTTAGTTATTCTTGTGGACATGATAAACCTTAACAGAATGTCTCAATTTTTGTCCAACAGGAAGGGCGCATTTCTCTTTCGCTTTCTTTGCCAAATCAACTAGCACCTTCAAACACCTCATCAAGTTCTGTATTAATCACTTTTTTCTGCTTCTTCAGTTCTTCGACAGCGTCTTACCTATTGTGGACTTTCTTAGCAAAGTAGAGTTAGAAATATAACAAAAAACAAAAGAGAAGTAAATACATTAATGAACAACATTAAAAACAGGGAAATAGAAACAAAATTCAATCGAAGAACAAAACATCAAATGTAAAGAAATATCAAGGAGTTGAAGCAATGATATGAGGTTTCACTAAACTAAAGACAATATTGTTAACAGAATGCTCACGCAAACCACCAGGGTCATCCAAATGCAAAAGATGAAGAAGAATATGAATGTTTGACATGTTTGTGTATCTGGACAACACAGCATACAATTGCCCATGAGAAAAAACCTGATCAGTCAAATGGATACCCATACGTACGTGAAAATGTTTGACCTTGGGACTTGTTAATGGTCATGACGAAACAATGACGAACTGGGAATTGAGAACGAACAAATTTAATGCTACACATTCTATTATCAAAAGCAAAGCAAATTTTACCGACTTAAGCCACAATCAATCACCTTCAACTTTTAAATGTCCAAAATATCATGCAAGCCCGATACAGTGATACGAACCTCTCTATTGAAAGTTTTTTTGATACCACTGGCATATTCAATTTGACGGTTTGCACGGTTGCACATGTCTAGAAGATGCAAATGTAAAAATGCCATACATCATATTTTGTATCAACTGCCTTTGTTCAGCTTTGAGATACAACGACTGATTGTTTTTCTTGTTAAAAAAATCGGGCCCCAAATGGTTGGAGGAACACAACAATTGGTCAACAAATACACCCTTCCTTTCGATAGAAATTTTCGACAGCTTTACTTCAGGTGTTCTACCATCAATTGAGGTGAAAATTGCTTCATACCTTGACTTTAATGGGAAAGAGTTCCATGTTCACTGGGTTTACTCAGATTCTCAGAGAGTCATGATGCTTGAAATGTTATTAAGCTGTTTGTGAACATGCTGAAAATTTGCCGGTTCCAATGCAGTTTTAGTAAACTTATCTTCAACCTTGGTCACGCTCAAATCGTAAGTCGATGGTTCCAAAAACTCGGGTAACTTGCTTTTTGATCATTATATCTTTTCAGCTAGTTGGCAAGTTCCAGGGAATCCAACAGAGTCCTGGGTTCTCAAGTTCACCAGATAGAATATATAAGGATTTCCAGTTGATGACGGTAGCTAATTAAGTCATATTGTTTTACTCTCGAGTTACCAGTTTAGAGACAGTTGCAATGCCTTTACTATAATACGTTTTCTGCCGGTTTCAAATGTGTCATAGATTATCTCGATCCTCAGGTCCTCGAAGCTAAGTTCCACAGCTTCCTGGATCGATTGAAGGACTTTCAAATAAGAAACTTTCTTATCAGGTAGACACTAACGATTGCACTGAATGTGGTAATTAAATGAATTGGTTGTTGACTTATCGATGATATCACGGAGGAAATCTTCGTTTTCCTTGTCCATCTTGGTGAAGTCAGATTTCTCAAACTTGTCAACGATGGATGAGTAACCATTCTTATTCAAATATTCAGCAAGTTCCAACCAGTATTTGAAAAATTGCATTGGGTCTTGGTTGCCTTTTGTCATTGTCAAAGTGTGGACAGACTTAGTAACTTCTTTAACGACCTTCACCTTTTGGTTATCAGCAAATTGTTTGATGACTAATTACCGTGGGCGATGATCAAGTTGTCAACTTTGGCATCAAATGATAATCTCATTTCTTCCATTTGGGCTTTCAAGAATTCGATAGGATCAAGTTCCTTGATTGGGGTGTTGGATGGTGTTAATTTTGTGTTTGGAGTTTTGGAATCGGAAGACATTTTTGGATAATTTCCAGATTGAAGTGGTGGGTGAAGAAATGCTAGTGATATGCACAAGTTGGTAGGGTTGATCACAAAGATATTGCAGCAGCAGCAGCACCACCACCACCACCACCCTCTCTGCCATGATCAGCAATCAATGCATCAACAGCAACACAATCAGTTTATCCATTCCATCAGCAATCGATCCATCAACAGCAGCAGCACCACCACCAACAAGCTGATCCCGTTATTGAATCCATTGCCAGCCAAATGATCACATTTTGGAGAATTATATCGTGCTGCTCTAGCATTATATCGTGCTGCTCTAGCATTATATCGTGCTGCTCTAGCATTATATCGTGCTGCTCTAGCATTATATCGTGCTGCTCTAGCATTATATCGTGCTGCTCTAGCATTATATCGTGCTGCTCTAGCTTGGGATAATGCCGAAGAAGCAATGGAATATCTCTCTTCCGTGCTTCCTAGGTAGGGAAATTGATGAATATACATGATGGTGTTTCAGATCATGATGCTAATCAGAGATGTTGTTTTCCGTTTGTAAAATATATGGTTATTGTTTTATATATTTTGGTCTTTGATGATGTCTGCTTCTGCTAGCACTTAAGAAACCTGTATCCGAATTCTCGATTGGGTGTCACTTGTACTGAGCGAAAAAAGAAAAGTTCAGGAAAACGGAAACCCCTCCCCTCTTCACATGCAGCTTCAGTGGTAAATGGAACTCACACCAACAACAACAACAACAACAACAACAACATCTTCAAAGGACTAGGGGTGAAATCATCCACTGTTGCTTTTCCAATTTCTGGGGTTGTGATCTCTCGTTCCAGATTCTTGGCATGACGGGCTAAACGGTCGGCACTTCTTTGGTCGTAAGCCTTTTGATTCAATTAGCAGCTGTATGGTATGACATGGCTGATGGTCATTTGTTGTTTTTGTGATCTCCAGGCACTATCTGTATATATCGTATTAAGGATCTTGCGAGTATCCTGGATCGACATACTTCATATTAGTTGGTTTTGCATTGGATTCGGTGATGGCCCTCTCTGAAACAGGCCTTAATTGGCCTCGATCTGGGCACTTGTTGTGAAAAGTACTATAGGACAACTATAACTTGTTCACGAGTGGTTGTACAGACAAATACTAATTAAGTGAACTTGTTGAATTTTGTTGTATTTGTATAAGTAAAATAACATAAAACTGTTAACAACAAACTAAGGTTGTACAATATAAAAGAGGGACAGGTGTCCAGGAGTCAGGAGGGAGCTGGGAGCACTGGCGAGCAGTGAGCGCCTGAAAGTCGACAAAAAAAAAAAAGATTAATAAACAAATCAAAATTATGAAGAGAACAAGCACCCGTAAACCAGGAGAACGGGATCAATTTTCACACTGCTCGATGTATACGCATTGCTGGATGAGCTATATGTTGAGTGTGCTTTGGAATGAGAGAAGTATCAATGAATCGACTGACAGTGATGAAGAAGTTCATGGTGTACGATGTACAGCTTGTGCATTATGTGCAGGGTGGTATATGGCTCTATTCGAATCAGCTAACTACAAGTTTTGCATCAATTCAACGAATTTTTAATCCTTTAATCTGTCTTTTTCAGTGAGTTTCAATGAGTTTCAATGGCTCTTTTCGATCCTTTATTCTATTCGATCTTTTCTTTGTATATTTTTCAGTGTCTTTCATTGTTTTTTTCTTCTTATATACCCTTTTATGTCCTTTTTTCTATCTGTTCCGCTCATTTAAATCGGATCTAATTCCCTTAATAATTGGAATTCCTTTGATAGATCAATTAGAACTCCGAAATGCCCTCCGAATGGAATTAAAGTGGTTTTGTCGATCAGCTCAAGATGATCGAGGAATGCACATGCATACGAACATGTATGAATTCACTACAACTTTATAAGCTATATGAAGCAACTATATAGTAGAATTACTATCGCTTTAACCTAACCGCGTATAAAATTACACTAAAAACTAAGAATAATTTCGAAATCGAAAAAAAAAACATAATTGATATATTGGCCAATATATTGTGCAAAACATGGAAACAACAACTTTGGTAGTATATATGCAATATCTCACCTAACTTAACACCATATATATGTCATCATCCAATTCATTCCTAGCTAGAAGCACTAGTAGGGCTTGTTTGATCAGGACAAGCCAAAACGAATGAAGAGATATGCACGGTGAGAAGAGAGCTAGAGTAAATAACCAAAAGTTGAGAGAAACAAATTAGTAGAAATTCAAGATATGCATTTGCAAAACATGCAAGAAGTATAGAGATGTAATGTAAATGGGGGTAAGGGGTAAGGGGCAAGGAGGGAATATCACAATATGGAAAAAATAGAAAACACAAGTGGAAGTAACAAGTGGAAGTAACAAGCAAAACAAATGATGACATTTTATAGTGAGAAACATGATGAAGTAACCAGCTCACCTTTTTAACAGAACTTTAAGAAACATGAGAAGAGAACAAAAACTGAACATAGCGACAATATGTGGAATGGAAGTTGGGGAAACAAAAACCGATGTAGAATGGATAATAATAAAACAATATTAATTCAAGTTAAAAAAAACTGACGTAGTGGTAACACACAACAAACAATTTCAGGGGTATGACGCACAACAACAAAAAAAACGAATTCAAGTTAGGATGAAAAAAACTTCTCCACCACATCACACATCTATAACAACAAAGCGGCAGCAACCAAACCAACCAATCCAAAACTCAAACCATTTGTAGAAGCACCTCCTTCATAAGTGGAAACTTCACCGGCAGGTGGAGCACAAGTACCATTTTGACCGTTACAAACAGCCACACTTGAGACAGTAGTTGGAACAACTGGAGCAACGGGGGAAGTTTCAGTCTCACATTTACCGTTTTGATGGTCACAAGGAACAGTTGTAGCAGCGGCAGGTGGGTTGGCTGGAGCAACAGGGGTGGTTGGCTTAACTGGAGCAGGTTGAGTTGGAGCAGCAGGTGGCTGACAGTTACCATTTTGATGGTCACAAGGAACAGTTGTAGCAGCGGCAGGTGGAGCATGAGAAGCTTGGGTAGTTGGCTTAACTGGAGCTGGAGCTGGAGTAGTTGGTTTAGCAGGTTGCTCTGGAGAAGTAGCTGGGCCAGTTGGTTGAGCTGGTGGTTGACACTCACCATTCTCATGATCACAAGGAACAGAAATTGTAGTTGTAGTTGGTTTAGCTGGAGCAGGAGGAGCGGGAGAAGTAACTGGAGTAGTTTCTTCAGCTGGGCCAGTTGGTTGACACTTACCATTCTTATGATCACAAGGAACAGAAATTGTAGTGGTAGTTGGTTTAGCTGGAGCAGGAGGAGCAGGTGGTTGAGAAGCCTTTGGTTGAGTTGGAACAGGAGTTGTGGCGGTTTCATCCAATGGACATGGTTCAGTTGAAGTTGAAGTGATGACTGGAGCAGGTGGATTAGCTGGAGTAGTTTCCTTAGCAGCTGGACAATCAGTAACTTCTGGACCACATGATGTAATTGTAGCTAAAGTTGTAGATTGTTCAGTTTTTGTTTCATAAACATCAGTAACATAAGCTAATGATGATGAAGCTAAAAGGAATAAAACAGATGTTGAGAATTGCATTTTTGGAATGTGGTGGGTGGGGTACAAAAATTAGTTATTAACGAAAGTAGAATAGTTGGAACTAGACAGTATTAAAAGAGTGAACTGTAGTTGGTATTAGTTATTAAAAATGTGTGTATATGTGAATGACTTTTGTAAGAGGTGAAGAAAAAAGAAGAAAAAAGTATAGAAACAGGGGTATCATCGAATAGTTGAAAAACAAGGATCTGGGTTGATATTTATAATATGGGAAGACGGAATATTCCATATATATATATATATATATATATAGTAACCTAACCAGTCAAGTCATGGCAGTCGCTCAGTCACTCAGTCAACGTATATTTTCCCCACCAACAAACCCAGCCCAACGTAGTATACACTGTCAACAAACAAACAAATTATTGCGCGTTCGCTGTTCGTTGTTCGCATTGTTCGTTGTTCGGCCCACACCGCCAATTGATCAGCCTTTCTTTACTTTTCTTTACTTTTCTTTACCTTTACCTTTACCTTGCCACATACATCACATCACATCACATCACTCACATGGGTCGATCGGTCCATAAATCAAAATACTCACTGTTTCTAAGTATAGCTTTTTGCCTTTCTGTCTTTTCGTCTTTTTGTCTTTTTGCCTTTTTGCCTTTTTGCCTTTTTGCCTTTCTGCCCTTTCCAACCATGGTGTCAAAGTCGGGTAACTATTAGTCTTGGTCGTCGTTATGGTGAAATGAAATGAAATCGCCTGAGTGTCGTTGCCCTATATACTATAGTCTGGTGTTTGCATGTTTGTATGGCGGCTGTCTCATGGTCTCTGTTTACATTTTCATGGGCTGTAGTTGATTCTTTTTCCTGAACTTTAGTTGGTTAACTTTACTGGTACGTGATTGGTTGTAACCTTTTGACGAAATTTTTGGTGTAACAACGTGGTACCATGACTCATGTGCTTTGGAAGCTATATATATATTTATATACCATCACCTCGATCAGCTGTTCCCCAAGAAACACGCATGACCCGAGTGGCGAGACAGAGATCGAGGAAACCAGGAAATCATGTCCAAAAGCAATTAAAGCTTTTTCATCAACCTTGGATTGTTAGATTTCCTCATTTGGGTATATCTATATATTTTGGATCAGTTTTGTTTGGCCAATACTAGACAACCAACAACCGAGTGTTTTCTAATTGCGGCCGGACCCCATATGAGAGTGGAGAGTGGAGAGTGGAAGTTATAGGTACAGTCCACGGTGGTAAAGTTCTCAATTTGGAAAAATATGAGCCCGAGCGAGAACGAGAGCTTAAAAAATTGAGTGGGTGCAGTCGGTTTATCGACCTGTGTACGGGTGTTTAGTTTGTTAACACTTAGTTGAAAACAATTGAAAGGGATGAGTTATTGCAACTTCAATGGATCATCGACTGTTTAGCTCAACAAACAACAACAGCATCCAAAAAGACAATAAGCTACTCAGTCATCAAAATCCCATTACTAGCTGTTTTGATGATGTATGCCTTTTAATGGTACTACAATATCAATCAATCAATCAACCAGCCAACTACTTCTAAGTTCTAGCTGAATGTTCAAGGTGCCCCTCCCCACCCCCACACCCCCGGTGAAATTGATTTGGAACTTTTGACAGATGGTGAAAATCAATGGTGTGTTTTCCTTTCTTGCTTACAACCAACAACAACAATTCAACACCACCACCACCACCATTAGATTTCAATTCTATAAATCATGCATATGCTCATATGTTATTCCAGAACACATTGGAATTTGGAAGTTCAAAATAAATACCAGGTTTCTTGACAGTGAGAACATTGTTCCTTGGCTTTGTGGACTGTTCTTTATCGATATATGCTTTACGTTTGAAATTATTTGAAGGAGGAACATGATGAATTCGTTGAATGGTGATTGGTGTATATGCTTTATTTCAAACAAATTGAAAAAGATGGTGGCTGTCGGGGTGATTTGTGAGTTTTGAGTCAATGAGATCGATCGATGTCCCAGTTTTGAAATTGAAAAAAAAAGAAAAAAGATAGTGATTGTCAATTGAAAGAAAACAAGGCTGAACCTGAACAGACTTGGTACAGAATCAAGGATCATATAATCTGTTATACGAAGAATCTGATGAGCATGAATCAGCGGCAATTTGGAAAATCATTGATCCCGTCCAACTTTGTATTCCAGCTAAAGACGTTGCCCACTTCATCGACATAGATATAATTTAATAAGAAAAATTCCGACTCATTCAGTAAATAAATCAGCAAATTCGAAAACCAGATTAGCAAAATTCAATTTAAAACTAGTCAACACTAATAAACCAAATTCTAAAATCCCAGAATGGGGCTCAGCCAAAAAACTGAAAAGACCCGATAAGGATCTCCTCAGGTTCTAAGCAATTGGTCTATACTTTGATCAGCCTACTTCATAATTGAAAAGCTATGTACACGCGGCGTCATTACCACCACACCAAAAATGGCTCCTCAGGTTCATCCAGGGTTGATATTGGTAATTTCATAAGCTTCGGAGTTGTTGTTTGTTTCATTGGTATCATCATCATTAAAAGTTTCACCATCGGTATCGTTACTATCCATAACAAAAAAAATTGCACAAACTTTTCCCATCCAACTAACTTCTCTTCATAATTGCAACAATTCTCTCAAAGTTGGTATAATGTTAAAGTTTGTTATTTCCTATTTTGGTGTTATTATTTTGTGTTTGTAAGATGATGGGTATGTTCAGGTACTGTGGATTCCAAATTAATTGGGTGATAGTGTGATAGTGTGATAGTGTGATAGTTTTCTTTGGTTGCCGTTTCATTGAGTCTCTAACTAGGAAAAAGCCTATTCTTCAACTGGTATGATGGATGCACATTGGTGGATTTGGTGGTATACATGTATTTGAGTGTAATTTGGATGAAGCGCCGTGGCGAAATGGGCCATGAAGCTTAGTATTGGATCGAATGCTGGCCAGGATGTGGTGAATAGTGATTCTTTCTCAATCATATTGTGGGTTAGTGGAATAGGAGAGTTGGTGTAGAATTAAATCTATGCTTAGGTTTTAACTTTGAATGCTGTTTTGGAATTCATTCTTAAAGTTGTACCACCCTTAATGATCTTTCATATTTGTTGTGTAACCTTACATTCATCCCACAAGTGGTCATTGGTGTTAAAACAGTTGTTGTTGTGACAATAGCAGCATTTCTTTTTGGAGTAACTGTTCAACTGGTGATATAAATGTACGTACTGTTTGTTTGTAAGCGATGATAAGATGAGTAAGATCCAGGATGTTCCTTCAGGAATTTACTGAATCTGCTCCAGTATACTCTTTCCACCTCTCCTTATATCTTTATTTATTGCTTGGAAGCTGGATAATGATATGTTTTTCCCATTGTGCTTATAATAGAATTTCTTCGAATTACTGCTGATCTTTAATTGTCTTTGTATATCTGATCATGATGTAAATTATTATACGTATACGATAAAGTGATTTTATTGAAAATCCGAAATTTCAAGCTCCTCAATGCATATATATTTAATTTTGAACTTGTATGAAAAGTCTTAAATTTTAATATTGATATATAATTTTCCCGGTCTTTTATGTACAACATATTATGAGTCTTATCGATCTGAAAGTCTAATCGAATTTGAAAGACTTCCTTAAATTTTTATTCCCTTAATATATACTAAAGAGTGAAATTTATTATAGATAAAAAAAACCGATATCTTAATACGAAAATGCTCGCATATAAATAGTTAAAACGCCAAATTAATATTTTAATTATATACGTTCATCGTTGGAAAACATTTTGGTCCATGTATACACGTTCAGCAAATTTGTGAATAAAAGCCCAGCTTTTCCTATACTCAACATTACACCGCTTCCAAACAGGACACCTTTATCATCAACTGAATATCAACCACACAGAAACATGTTGCTTCTGTAATATTCAATCAGAATTTAAAAATTCAAATGACCATATCTATTGGATGAGTGTGTAATCACAAATATATTAGAAGTTGGAGATTCATTCAGCAAGGTGCCACCCACAGATTGAACTCTAAACATGCCCCATTACAAATCTCATATGCAAGAAAAGCTTAGGGGCACCATTATACCACCGCAGCGCTACATCAAAATAAATATTTATTTGGATGTATTATTATTACAAATAAAGAATCATCATTTTTCGTCATCACCGAAGTTCCACATTAACATCCCATCTAATGTTACAGCAACGCAACCGAAGAAAGTGGTTTATTTCTACCAATATCAGAGAACATGCAATTAAATGAGTTATTGAAAGGATTTCATCGAATTTCCTGATCTTTTTTTTTTTTTTTTTTTCAAAATACAGAATTTTTGTTTGGAGCTATAAGAACTATATATGGATATAAAAAACTTCAGTAACGGGAGCTACGTAGGAAAACCCTGTGAAGGTTAAAAACCTACTTTTCTGGAAAAAAAAGGATATAAGATGGAGAAAAAGGAATAGGATCAAGATAAAAAACACGGCTATGCAAATAAAAAGGCCGAAGAAGATAAAAAGAGGGAAAAATATACAACAAAGAAGTGAGACAAAAAAGAAAAGAGAATCTAAAAAGAGTGCATGTTTAAGTCAGGGATAAAGAAACGATCTGGCTAGCCAATTACTACCGCATTCTGCATGTATACAGGTACCTATCATATATATATTATCTGAAAGTGCAATCGAATTCGAAAAGACTTTCTTGCTTTTATATTCCCTTAATATAAATTTGAAATTTATATTAGGTAAAAAAAAAAATTAGAGAAAATTAAATTATAATTTATTTAACGTATATATCTGGGTTTTTTTTCTTTTCAACCTAAAGAATTTGCTTGTTTTTTTTTGACGTTATTAAAAAAGTTAAAAAAATTTATAAAAAAACAAATAAAACAAAACTAGATCATATAATAATGAAAATGTAATAGATATATATTGTTCAAGTTAAATTTTGGACAAAGGTTTTTCGCACTTAATTCTTTAATTTTAACCTATTAAAGTTTTTTTTACCTACGTTCAGGAGAAACAAGTTCTCTTTAATTAGATTAATGTCGAAAACCCCTGGTGTCAATTACCCGCAGTGGGGGTCGAACTCGAGCCAGTCAGCTCTGGAGTTTACCACGACTAGCAGAAACTGAACTACGGCACCAGAACTTTCAGGATTGTTACGTCTAAAAAAAAGGTTAGACAGCAGAAATTAAATATATATATATATGGCAATTTTTGAAACTATATATTCAGAAGCGCTGCGAAGGCAAAAAGATTCGATGCAAAATGATATAAATGAAAGTGACTATTTAATATCTAACTTGACTTTTGTAAAATAAAATATGTAGGTATACAGCAGTCGAAAGGAACAAGGACGCAAAGAATGAAAAAAAAATTCAGAAAGAAACAAAACAGAATATAAGAAAGCAAGGGTCATAGACATAGTAATATCTCACATTTGAGTCAATTTGACATTCTTTTTAAGATCAACATTGTTTTCAAGGTACCAATTAACTTGAATCTTAGACCAAATGAAATCACTCATGATGATAATCTCAATTAAACTCAAAACCAATCCAATGGCATAGAAGAAATTGGCATTACCTGAATTGGAGATCATCCAAACACGGTAAAAGATAGGTAACAACAGCAAGATGATGAATAATGACATGTAACTGACAATTGGACTGAATTTCAACTTACTGAAATATTTCTTAAAGATAATCAACAATGAATAGAATAAGGTAATGTCTGCAATGACTGGATATTGTTTTGAAAAAATGATGAATCCAATACACATCCAAATGCTAAATGTTGCATCATCAGCAAACTTAATAGTCAATGGAATGATGAAAATGAATGAGTATAAGTTGAAAACCATTAAATAGAAATCATTGAAAAATTCAAAAATTTCAGTGAAGAAGTACCACCAGATTCCTAAATTTGGAGTGATTTTCTTGAATTGGATAATTGAAGTGTAGTTCAACTTAATAAAATTAAAAGAGTTTGATGAAAGCTTATAACTGGTCAAAAACAAAATGGCCAAGATTGTCATTGAAAACAATACACTTTTCAAAACAACAAATTTCTTACCAATTGATTTGCTGGTACGGTGGATTGATGCAATGGTCGGAACGAAAAGATACCACGTATTGTAACATAAGTAACTTGCTAGAGTCAATGCAAATAAAGCCAGTTGATATCCTTGTGGTCCGGAGAGTAATCCATTGATACACACCAGCACAAGCAAGTTGTTGAGTAGGATGGTACTCTTAGCAAATGTCGATAGGATGGATAATGGATTGAACGCATAAAACAAAGCAACAGTCTCAGAAGAGTAACATTCATTAGCCTTTGGTTCATCATTTTGCGAGTCATCTTGTTTTGTTTCCAATTGATTCTGGTTGTTGTAACGTTCATTAATCTTGCATAAGAAGACACCGATTAACGTGTCAATTAAAGAGAATGTGAAGTTCAGGACAATTGGATTGTTATTGACCAAAACAAAATAAAGTAACACCAATGGTGGCTGATGTAGGATTTCACCTTCTTTGTAAGGGTTCAAATTGTTTGTAATTAAAAATAAACCTTCTTGTAATGATCTATATGAATTGACTGGTGTTGCGAATAAAACAGAGTGGTCTAAGATGGAGGTCAAGTTGGGCAGTAACGTCGGTATGAGAAATCTGATGAGAAACCCTATTGTGTGGATCAATAACACCTTGGCCATCTTTGTTGCTATTGCTTTGGTTGTGTTTTGTTGGTGACTATTCAGTGAAAAGTTGGTGTTTTAGTGATGATGTTTTGGTGTTTGTTGATATTTTGATGTTGAGTTGTTCTTTGATTTTTGAAGAGCGAATCTAAATTTGGGGTCCTGTTTCTGCGCTGTGTTGAACGTTGAAAGTCAGAAAGGTTGACGTTTCAACGTGTTATTTACTGAGAAGACACATTAGAAACGATCACATCACATACAACTTGTTCATTAAAAGACCAATAAATTACAGTCTTCACAAACAACATCAAAGATCGACAAAGATCAACAACAAAAAATGGCAAAGAAGAAAAACAACCAAAAGAAACAGCAACAGCAGCCGGAAAAGTCAGCAGAGTCCGACCAAAGCACAAATGAGCCATCTACACCTCAAAATGACAAAGAAATAACAGAAGTGGTGAAATGTAAGCAGCCAGATATAGTTGATGATGAAGATACAACGGCGACGACTGTGAATGGAACGTTCAAAAAAGAATACTCATTGACAACGGAGTCTGCAAAGATAGATAATTCCACCTTCACATCGACGACGAAGACACCCAGTTCAAATGATATAGCTGAAAAGGATAAAGAGATAGCAAAACTTAAAGAGCAGTTACAAGAAAAGACTAAAGAAAGTGAAAAGTATCAGTCCAACTATCAAACGTTACTGAGTAGATTATCTTCAATGAAGACAGTTTTCCATAAGATGAAAGAAGCTGAAACAGAGTTGGAAGTTGTTAAACAAGATTTACTATCAAAGGATTTGAAAATTGAAACGTTAACTTCAGAAATCACAAATTTGAATAATGAATGTGATAAATTAACAAGAGATAATTCCGGGCTAAGAAGTTCGTTGTCTAATAAGGAAGATGAAGGAGATGCTGAGTTAAGCCGATATATGGCCATTAATAGAAAACTAACAAATGAATTGAAAACTTTGAGAAATGAACGAGAAGAGTATGTGATCATGGCAAATGAAGAACAAAAATTGAAACAAGGTCTAAGTCATGAGATCAATGAATTGAATGTGAAGATGAGTAATATCACTTTGGAAAACGATGATTGCAAGAAACAAAATCAAAATTTGACAGATCAGATAGCTCAATTGAATAAGAAGATCAATGAATTGATTAGAGACCACTCATCTGAAATACATGATCTACAAGCACAAATTGAATCTAAGGTGTCTACAATAGCAGACTTACAATCGCAGATTGATCAATTAGATGCTACAATAAAAGAAAATACAAACAAGTTAGCTAAACTCTCCAGTTTAGAACAAGAGTTGAAGCAGAAACAACTGTTAGTAGGTAAACTTAGACATGAAAACATTGTGTTGAACGAACACTTAACAAAAGCAATGAAATTAATCAAGAAAGAATCGTCATCAGAGACAGTGGATAGAGAATTGGTTTCTAATTTGTTCATCTCCTTTTTGCAGATACCTCGAGCAGATACCAAAAAATTTGAAGTGTTATCATTGATTTCAAACTTCCTTAATTGGGATGATGAAAAGAAGAGACATGCAGGTTTGTTGTCAGCCAATTCCGCTAAGACTAGGTCTAATAGTGTGCTCAATGTTCCTCATCTGAATGAACGTAATAGTCGTACCAACTCGTTTGTTTCTTTGTGGACCGAGTTTTTGGAAAAAGAGTCAACCGCTCCTCCTGGTGCTTCTGCCACAACTCCCACAAAGGACGCATTCGGTCAATGAGATAACGCCATTGGGTTTTTAATTTTTGTTAACATTTTTTTGATTTTTTGTCTTCTCTGTTATTTTCTTTCTTTTGATAGTTTAGTTTTTTTTTCTAACTTCTTTTCAAAATCTTTACAGCATTTTCCAGCTTGCTTTGTTATATAAAGTATAATGTACATGATCTTCATATATTGTTGAGCAATCCAGTTTAAATTAATATATTAATTGGACAAAGAGATAAATATTTTGGGTATTTGGGGTATAAAGAAAGTAGAATAATAATAGATCCTTAAAAGGCACATAAGATGAGTAAAATATAACAAAGAACAGGTTCAAAAAGGGTATACAATAATGAAAATGAAAAATTAAATATAAAAAGAAGTATAGTAAACTGTAAAAAGGGGAAAAAAACCCGGCCAACTTGAATTTTATAATCACATCTAACACACAACTTTAACGAAGCATGTTTCTGATGAACACCCAGAAGACAAACAAAGCAATACGAACAACATCAAAAACATCACTAACACCAAGTTTTATAGGCCCTGTAGCAACAGGGGTTCTGTCTCAACTGTGATCTTTCATGTTGGAACGCCAAACCATTCTCAAGCATCTCTTGTCTTGTTGTCTCCTTTCTGTTTTCAAAGATTGAAATCTTATCAGCAGGAACAATCAAACTGAAAGAACAATGTTTGAAATAAATGACAATCTTATGAACGAAAAAAGTAAACAAAATGACAAATGCACTCAAACAAATCTTCAAGAGACGAACAGTTGAAAATGGTTGGTTACCAGCTGGTGAAATGGAAATCCACAATTGAGCCATGAGTACAATAATGGTGAGCACAAACACGATCCAAGCAGCAAGTAATCCAGTATCTGAAATGTAACCCAATTCATTGACCGAAGCGTGTTGAGCTTTCATGGCAGTTCTAAATCTGATGAAAGAAAAATTGATCGCATTCCAAGTAAACAATCAACTTCAACCAGACAATGACATCGACCAAGAAAACAACACAGATGCACTATCACCAACCAATGAAACGTATGCAATACAACCCAAAGCTAAACACAAAGCAATTGCAACCATTGGACTACCCTTCTTATCAATGTAACCAAAAAAATGAGGTGCCTGTTTTGATTGAGCCAAAGAAACCAAAGTTCTGGAAGATGCATAAGTGGCAAAGTTACCAACACACAAGATGGAAACCAAGATAACTACATTCATGATGGATGGTAATGCTGAATGGTTAGATTTACCCAAATGCAATGATAAACGGTGAGCCATTGGCACCTGGAGTGGAACGTGAAATTAATCTAGGATCATTGCTTGGAACCAAGAAACTGATCAATAACAATATGGTCATGTAGAACCCCAAGATTCTCCAGAAAACTTGCTTGGAAGCCGTAGGAACGGTCTTTCATGGGTTTGATGTTTCAGCAGCACATAAACCACACATTTCAGTACCACTAAAACTGAATGCAGCAGTGACAAACACAGCAACGACACCTTTGAAACCTTGGTCTGTGAAGGCACCTGGACTGGTCCAATACTCTTGTAACAAGTCTGGATTTTGAATCAAGATGACAATACCAACGATCAAGAATCCAACAATTGAAATAATCTTACACAAAGAAAAAACAACTTCGGACCGTAGATATGGACAGGCAACATATTGATGACAATAATCAAAATGAAAAATGCAGTGGTCAACCAAGCATCAGGAATTGGGAACCCATTCCAAAATTGTAGCAGCACTCAACTCCAAAGGCAACAAGATCAACAATTGCATACAATAGTTCCAACCAACGGCAAAACCCCAAGAACGATCAATGAAATGGGCGGTATAGTGGGAAAAAGCACCAGGAACAGGGAAAGTGACAGCCAATTCAGACAATGATTGAATTGTGGCATAGATCATAATTGAGACAATCGAATAACAAATCAAAATACCACCTGGACCACCTTGTGCTAAAGCTGTACCTGAACCAACAAATAAACCTGTACCAATGGAACCACCAATGGCTATCATTTGCAAGGACAAGTTGGACAACTGAGGACCCATTTTCTCAGGTGTTTCTCCACCATCTTCACTTTTTTCTGGAGCAGGCTTGAAGTTATCAATACGTCTTTGAAACCAATTCATCTCCTTGCCAGCCTTATGAGAGTTGTTAGACTTGGAATTGGAATTGGAAGAGGAAGAGGAAGACGATCAAGGAATTTCAACCTTTTCTTTGCCATTTCTTTCACTAACAAGAGTGACAGAACCATCAGTTGCATTATGGGCTGGGCCTGTACCATGCAACAAGCCAATGACCGCGGCATCAACTGGATTTTCAGCATCTGAAGCACCAGCATAAGTATCAATACCATTGTCAACATGAATAGCATTAGCACTAGAGATAGTATCATTATAGGGGGAGTCACTAGCAATAGCACCAACCCTTGATACACTTCCAATACTATTGGTACCGTTTGCACCATTTGTACCAGCTGAACCAGCAAAATTATCAGGGACATCATGGTTATCATCAGAAAAAGTTGAAGCTTCACCTTCTCTTATGGTAGCAAGGGCATACTCAGGGAATGGATTATCTGTTAATGTTTCAGTATTACTCATACGATTAAACTGTTGATATTGATGGTATTGAGTGTAGTGCTGATACTGAAATTGCTCTTCGTTATCGTGGTCTTGGGACCAATTGTATGAGTAACGTGACGAAGATCGAGTTATTGATGGATCGTCAATCATTGTTCAAGTTGACTTGGGAAGCAATTAACTTATTGATTGAATAGTATCAAGTTGAAGATACAATGAAGCTGATGATGATAAGAATGAAAAATATTTGGATGTTCAAAACTGATTGTTGAAAGTTGAAGGAATTCAGCTGATTTTATAGCCAATTGTCAACAGAACAGTAAGAATAATCATGATGGTCAACAGGTAAAATACCAGTTCTGTGAAGTGAGAACTTCATGTTGTGGCCGGTAGTGCTGCAGTAGAAACTGAAATCTTTGAATTCATTTTTTCTTTCTATTCTGCTTGATTCTGTTCATGTTGTTTACAGCATGAAAAACATCGGTTTGTTTATTTTCTGCTCAAGTTGAACTTTTTTGAGAAGGTTCACTGTATCTTAATGACACGGTCGGGAAATTGGCAGTCTCTCGGTCTCAATTTTTTTCCTGAAATTTCGACGATTCAAATGACAATTTGACCTATTTACAATGGATAAAGTGCTATCAAAAAGACAAACACCAACACAACAGGTACAAAACCATAGATTTCAACAAGAATACATAACCACAAAGATGTCACAAAACGTTTTTTCAGCAGAATCAGCCGAAAACATGGAGGCCATTGAACAGCAATTTGCTGTCAAGGCAGTCAAACAGATGGATACTTATTGGAACTTATTAACGGCAATTCCAGGCTCTAAATTGAAATTGACAAATCAAGATGATAAGATCTATCAAAGTTTCATGAAACATTTCCCTGAATTTAAAGACCCAGCTAAGATTGCCAAGATTGATGAAGAAGAAATGAAGAGCAAAACAGGTAAAGAAAGATGGAGAACATTTATGAAAGAATTTGAAGATGTTGCTGATTACAACTTTGGAACTATGTTGAGAACTGATACTAGCCAAGAATACACACAAGAAGGAACTATCTTTGCAGTTAGAATGCAATTTTACGCTGTTGAGATTACTAGAAATAAGTATGGTTTGAATGATTGGATTTGCCAGAAGAAATAGACGATTTTAATGGAAGGCTTGCTTTTTTAAGATAAAGACTAGTTTACAACAACCGATTCTTGTGTACAATGTTTCAATATAGTACTGATTTTCTACATTTGGATGAAAATATCAAGGTCAGTAAGACGGAATTATGGTAGTTTTATCGTTTTCCATTGGACTACGAAGAGCTCTTGCTTTGACCTAGCCTAATATGAATTAATGTTTCCAAATATTTGTATTCCTGTTTATCCTGTAATGTACATTACTAATTCTTTCACGTTGATTTAATTCAACTTAAAGTAAATTTATGTTTGCATGTTGAGGGCGCAAGCTCATGCAGATTAGATCACTCATATCTGCACAAGTTAAAGAGTCCCGAGTCCTGCCTGACTCGATCTTCGGTAATCAAATATGAAGATTCTTACCATGAATCTTTGGAAGACATCGAAGGATATACAAAGTTTACAGTCGACTAGTTTTATAATAGAGGGAATTGTAGCAAAAGAAACGCAAAAACCAGAGGAAACTCAATGTATTGAATGTAAAAAACTTTTATTTTCTTTAAATTAAAAAAAAACATCAAGTTTCGAGAAGAGAAAGTCATTAAAAAAGTAGAAGAATTAAGAAGTGTATAATAAAAAACAAATTATACAACTTAGTTCATCTTCTTAACCAATTCATTAATGTAGTGTTCCCTGTTACCAGAAGAACCACCTTGGATGAAATGCTTGAACTTTCTTCTAACACCCCAACCACCAGTTGGGTTAGACAACTTGAATGGCCACAAGAAATTGTTAGCTTGCTTGAAGTTTGGACCAACGGTGTAGATTTCGTGAATCAAATCTTCAATAGAAGTGATACCGTACTTACCCAAAGAGGCTTCAATGATGGAGTTGTCAGACAAAGCAATTCTCTGCTTGTTAACCTTACCGAAACCTCTCTTGTATATCAATTGTCTAACGGTAGACAAAGATGGGTAACCGTAGGCAACATGTGGTTCAACCAACTTGATCAATTCAGCGGTAGCCTTGGTGACTCTAACGAAAACACCAGCATTGATTTGAGTCAATCTTAGCAATTGTAAAACCTTTCTTGGCTTTGGGTCAATCTTGTTAATACCCTTGATTCTCACAACGAAAATCAAGTTAGCTTCAGCTGGAACGTAGTAAGAACCATTAGCCTTGGCATCTCTCTTAGCCTTGACTAAAGCCTTTTCAGCATCTTCGTACTCCTTAGTGTAAGCAGCAGTTCTCTTGAAGATAGCAGCTCTCTTTTCCTTGTTGGCCTATATGAATAGAAAAAAAGTGAAAGATGATGTCACAGTTTTGAGAAAATGTTAGTATGTTTGGTTCATAAATAATCGCAAAGAAAATCAATTCTAATGGAAAACGACTTGGTATCACTTTTTTTGAATTTTGCAACAGTTTACAATTTAGATGTATCAGAGTAATTGTAAATAAATCAGTCCCGAAAGATGGTTAACGAACAACAGCATCGCCGAAGCTAGTTGATATGAGTTTGGAAAAACGGTTTTCATCACCTTTAAAATTATTGAAAACGATACATTGAACTGTTGACTGAGGCAATAAACAATTGACTGAAATCTATTGTTGTGCCCATAGTTGACTGGTAAATTTTCATTTGATACATACGATCTTTCTGGCCTTTCTTTCGGCAGCGACCTTAGCAGCGATCTTTTCGTTTTGTTGGGCTTTCTTGACTTGAGATTCTGGTTTAGCGACTCTGCGGAAATGAATGTGAATCGAAGAAAATAACAAAAATGTTAGTATAACCATAAAAGATATATGGTGATCATCAATGCTAACCCAAACTGAATGAACAGTAGCAGGTAGCCAATGATGAAAAGTTTCCACGAACTGGACCAAAGTTCATTCGGGAGATAAGAGAATAAAAGCACAGAGGAAAATGCAGATCACAGTGGGAGGTGACAATTTTTTTGCATTTCATTAGAAATCTATCTATATTTTCCCATGGAATAAATTTAATCGCAATCAAGCCTACCCGATTCTCAAACACAGGAGAATTGAATTCAACTAGTTCAAGAAAGTTTCGTCTTGATAAGCAACAAAACCACAACTATACACAAGCCTCATCGTAATCACAGCAACCGAAGTTGACTGACAATGACAAGAAGCAAGCAAAGTCGTGAATTAAAACAGTAAGGCCATTTTGTATCACCAAGTGCAACCCACCAACCATCAGACAAAACCAACGCGGAGAAAAGCCAAGGGACTACAAAGTAGCTGACCTTTGCATTTAGAAAGAATTACGAGTGTGCATTGCTGAAACGCCACTCGCTAACGAGTGAAAGCTTCTCCTTGTAATAATTTCAAAACCACGCCAGGAAACAGACACATAACATAAAAGCAAGACTCAAAAGACAAGCTATTGTAGATGTTTTGTTAACAGCATGAGACCTATAAGAACCCAGTGACACTCAAGAAACCAGATTTGATGATGTGATTGCGAGTGAAAGGAACTCCGTTGGCCAAAAAGTTGATAAACATGAGTTTTTATTGAATGAAAAGTTTTTGATCCTCAATAATGAAAGATGATAATCAAACTAAAAAACGAGTTGTCTTTCCAGTTAGATATTCATGTCAAAAATGAAACAATGATTCCAAAAGATAATACTCAATTGTTGTTGCTGTTTTGTTCGTAAGAAGAATAGAAAAACAAAAACTTGGATTTCAAAGGAAAAAACTTTTTGAAACCCATGCCCAACTTGTGTGGAACGCTGTTGCTGTTATAACACTATAATGCTTTAATTCTCAATTGAATATCAAGACATACGGAGCCATTGTGAATGATGTTATGATGCTAGTTGGTGCTTTAAGGTAAGTCTTTTCTGATGTGTATGTCATTAAGATGAACAAGAATTTGAACAGGTTGAAAACTTTTCAAACACCCAACCAGCTGGCAGCGCAAAGCAGAATTCGAAGGAGAGGCGAAAATTCGAAAGATCGCGCGAGCTTGAGAAATTTGTGAGCGCACACTCACTGCACGTGACTTCGAGCGAGGGTTACAAACCCTCGATATTTCAGAAGAATTTGGTGAGTTTGGTGAGGGTTCTGTGAGGTTTTTTGTTTAGGAAATACAAAGTACCATTAAAAGAGAAACCATATAGTGCATCTTGTAAAAGAAGTAGAGAAGTAATACAATTTTATGAATTCTGTAAAAGGTAGCCATTGGAGATCCCATGATCTCAAAAGTGAATGTTAATGATCAACAACAGATCAAAGAAATGCAAAAAAGGAAAATTAAAAAGTGAACTCAATTGAAGTCAAAAATGAGCTCTAAAACGTGAAAGAAATTGAAAACAAATTAAAAAACCAAAGTATGAAAAAAGCAAACCGATATTGAAGTAACCGCCCTGTAAACCAACTTCAACAAAAATCATATTCCAGATTACAAGAACCACTGAAAAGAGCAAAAGAACAGACTAGCCATCTTCTTGTCAAATGCACCCATGTGCATGAAAATATTAAAACCTAGACCCAACCAAACTCTTAACCATCTGTTCATTATCATACACCTCAACATACCCATCCAACAATCCATTACCACCATTGCCAACCTTTTTCCCATTCCCCAACCCTTTCAAATTAATCTTCTTCACAACATCTTCAAAATCAGTCATATTCTTATCAACCCAATGTTTAGGAACAACAACAAAACAACCATCAACGACAACATACAATTGTTTCCATTCAACATTATTGCACCAATTTAAATCTTCCAACATTGAAATTGTCTGTTCAACAGATTCACGAAATTCAAAACCAGGAATTCGTTTAGAGTAAATCAGTGTAAAACTAGACAATGATCTTGGAATCATACTGAAGTTTCGAGTTAAGTTGCAGTACCATAATGTTATCGATAATGACTCTAGTTGTTGTAAATTGCACAAGTTTGTTGAGTCTAAATTGATTTCAAAAGTTTCGTTGAATTGTAACTCTAATGATTTTAAATTTTTCGGGAACTCAATCGTGAATTTTTCTTTTTGTTGTTTTTGTTTGGTATACCAATACCATTGATCTACGTTTGTGTTGTTGTTGCTGTTGGTGTCAGATATATCATAACTGTCATTGCCAGACTCGTTGTCATCAGAAACAGCACCAAATGATTGTTCATGACAGATAATTTTCAAATCAGTCAATGACAATGGGAACCGTTTAGGTAATTCACTTCCTGTAACGCACAAACTTCTAAGATGTTGAAAATTAGGTTTCTGTAAATCTAAACCACCGCAATAAACAAGTGTCAATGAATCTAAAAGCTTCAAATTGTTATTTCCATTACCTCCCAATTCAACATCTGTTCCTTTAACATACAACGATCTTAAATTAGTCGATGTTATTTCAAAAGGCTTATCATCAAAACTGACACAATTATTAAACGACAAACTCTTCAAACCCAGTGGTAATCCACACTCCAGCACACTTCTATCGATGACACATTTAGTCAACTTCAGTTCACACAACCCAGGAAACTGTCTTTTTAAACTTAACTCTTGTGCAGAAGATTCTGAACCAGGAAAAGCACCACCTAATTTCATATTGCACAACTCTAATTTTGTAACAGTAGGGAGAACACCAAGCACATCTGCACATCCAATCAGATTCAACTTATGCAAATCATGGACGTATTCAAAAGGTGACAAATCAATTGTATGAGGCTGTGGCCATGATGTATAAATGCTTAGTTCATCAACGTTAAATTTGGCAACTTCATCAATGACAACATTGTTGAACTCGTCACTGTATGTTTCCCAATGCCCTATTTTTGAAGTAATGGAACGACACTCAACTCCAATACCGTTAGAGGTTTTTCCTAAGTTTGAAGACCGGGTTAACATTAATTTATGCAATGCTATAGTGTTATCAGAACATCTTTTGAAATTGACATTTTGCAAATCAGGAAATAATTGAAGTAAAGCAATGAACCCGTCAACTGATTCAAAACAAGACCAAACATCAAACTTGAAAATAATTTCTAAAACACCATAAAACTTCACATTGCTGTTGTTGGTGGTGGAAGTTGCAAATGATTTGATCATCTTGATACTCTCAGGATAATTGAACCAGATCGTAGTGGCTTGACTGGAAAAACCAGATTTTGATAGCTTTAAAAGTAAATCAGCACTGATTTGAACTTTTGTGGCTTGTGTCAGCATCATGTTTAGTTTCCTGTCATAATGGGAATAGTTTCTTGTTACTGAATCGTTCAATATCAATGAACGAGTCTTCATCTGGAAAGTAGTCTTTCTGTTGCTGTTGTTATTGACGCTCTTGCTGTTGCTGGTCTTAGAATAGTCATCAAATCGACACAACAACTTGTAAAACAAAGTGAATTCAATAGAACCATAACGAACTTGTCTATTCTCTTGTTGTTGTGGTTGTGAACCACTGCTGTATTGATCAACTATAATGACATCAAGTTGTCTAAACAACATCAATAAATTTCCAGTTAAGTTGTCTGTGTTTACATTTAAATAGTTGTTTTGTTGTTTGTCATTGTCGATACCATTACTTTCATACAACAGATGAATCAAATTGCTGATTGGTAATTTGCCCAGTATAGAGTGTTGTAATTCCAGTGGCAAGGTAATTAGCAAAGACACCGTTTCTTTCGTTGATATCATGATGATTTGATCTAGGATCTATGTATGCTGTATATGATCTAGTGGTCTATGAAACAGTGATCATCACGAGAGGTAAAATTTAGGAGAAATCGTTCTCTTAAAAACCAAACATCTCCTGTCAGCTGTGTAAAGTCTTGTCTTGTGACTCTAGAGAATACTAGTAGGTAAGTCAGGTCACACAAATGTACGCTTATCGGTGGAATCTCCTGTAACAGATCGAATCGGCTGCTCGGGTCACGGGTGGGCCGGCCTTCAAATTCAAAATTGATGAGCGTTTGTAAGGTTCTAGAACTTTTTATTCATTTTGAGTGGGACTCAGTGAGTGGAGGTAATTTGTAAAGGACTATCGACGCAAATCGATGTAGACATGCACGTGCACATAAATCACGTGTGAGAACTGCGCCCAAAATTCAAATGTATGCGAGCTTTCTCTGTAATGACTGGGAATTGACACCTGGTCCAAATATGACGTTACGTGACATTGCCGGTTGATATATCCAGCTAGCCTATGCGAGCTCAAGGTGTGATCATGGCAAAGAAGGCAAAAATAAAAAGACAAAAGATAATTGAAATTGGCAGCTTTGATGTGATGAAGAAACATGTCAGTCACTATGGGAGATGGAACGTGGAAGTATCTGACGACAACTGTGCATGATTAATGATTCGCCCAGCTCACTTGCAGTTGATCACTTGTTTGGTTGTTAGATGAATCAATTGACAGTTGATGATGTTCGAATGGGAGAAAGAGGAAATGTGATATGTATATGATTCAGGAGGAAAGAGAATTGACGCACATGGTGTCTCTTTGAAAGAGGAATTTACTTGCAAGCTCGAGAAATTTCACACATTATTTTCTGATCTTTGAAGACTAATTATCTACTCATGGTAGTTCTCCAAAAACACAACCAACAACAGACTCTGACCATGTTGCACATGTAATATTCACAATTAGATTCCAGCTCACAATATCTCACACAGAGCTAAGTTCCAACAGTACTTAAGAGGTCCCAACAGATAATCACTTGTCAAATTTGAGAAACTTCAAGCAGCCATTTGACAGCACGCATGGAAAGAACAACAAAATTGGGTCTATAATATAGGAGCAGCACCAGAAGATATCCATCAACAATGTGTGACATCAACTCGCAGAATACCGAGTTTCAGAAGTGGATTTTTGTTTTCAACGACAAAGATACTCAAAGAGAATTTCAGACACACCTTTAGGTCCGGTTTCCAGATTGACGATTCAGCTAATCACTAAAACTCAAGCACAAACACAACCTCAGTGACATCAAAGGCCAGTTTTAAAAGAGTTGAATCTTGGCCATGGAATACTCCCATGTCCATGCTCTTGCTGAAAATGTGACAAGAATTCAGATAGGTTTTAAGGGTGATCCGAATGCACCACGAACAATCGTTACCAAATTTCAATTTACATATAAGTTAACCACGATCAATCGACCAATCAAGATCAACTGATCTTATCTTCATTGATGTTTAAAAGCCCATACGTGACTGTACGTTATTTTACGTATTTCCGCCTCTATTTTACACTTGCTATAATTATCACCGTACTTTGAAACTATATATGTTGGCGGCCCTATTCGTGTATCACTAGATGTATGCCAAATGCTTGACTACTGCTATCAGATAATTGAATCATCATTAGTTGTAAAAAAGGCAAATTTGAAATTGAATTAAAAATTGATAAGATATGCATTAACAAAGTGAAGAGAGAAAAAACCTTAAGCATAAAGAACATGCAAATTTAACAATTAAGATGAAACGGAATTGGCAAAGAAAGAAAAGGTTAAAAAGAAACAAACAATGTAAACAATTGGTAAACAGTAAAAAAACAAACAAACAAACAAACAAACATGGTCAAAGAAAATGGAAAGCTGTATAAACTGTATGAACTGAAGAGTGAAGTATAAGCTTGAAAGACGACATGTAATTTACTCAAAATTAACTTCATGCGAGCTCACAGCCGCTGTGCCAACTTCCAGAATTAGCCGATTTATAGGTCTGAATTCTTGTAAACGGAAGCGACATACTTGTAAATCAACTCTCTTGAAGTTCTTAATTGATCCATAACTCTTCTTCTCTTGGTATCTGCCCATCCATGAGCTTGCAACAAAATCATTAAGAAGAATTCCTCAACAATCATAGTTGGTGTATTACAAATCAATTGACCAGTGACACTCCATCTCATACCACTTGCAATGATAATCAAAGCCAACACAGCAACCACAGAACCAACAACAGACCATTGATTTGAGCAAACATCATTAATAGCTTTTGAGACTCTGAATGAAATAGTGTTCATGTCTTTAATCTCAGGAATATCAGCATCTATACCTGCAGCATGTAACACATCTCTAGTTTGTTGCAACACGGCATTCAAATCATTTTCTTCATACTTGGTGATACTGAAATAAACTTCTCTTAACACAAAACCGTCGATGAAACCAATCAAACCAGTATATGTACCAATGATCAACCACCAGTTATCACTCCAGCCCATGACATTACCAATGGCCAACCAAACAACGAACACACAGATGGAAATCAATAGACCTAAACCAGTACCGATAATATCAGCATATTTGGAAATCACCTTCTTCAAACCTTTTCTCTTCAATGGAACAACTGAGACAATTTCATTAGGAGTATTATCACCAGTGATTTCTCTTTCAAGTCTTTCAATATTGGCATCAAAGGTAATGATATCTTTAATTTGATTTTTGATGAACAAATCATTTCTCAATCTGACATTCTCTAAAAGAATAGATGAAATCATTAACAAGACAGCAGTACCTGTATTAACATACATTTGCCATTCATCACTGAACTTCTTCTTGATTGCATTACCATTATCATCAACATCACCAGTAGCTGTTGGAACGGCACCACAACCAATCCATGCAAAAATCAAAGCCCAGTAAATAGTAACCGAAACCAATGAACCTATACAGGTAGCCATCTTAGAACAGAAAATATCATACTTACTTTCACTCTTCAACACAACTCTAGATTCATCACTGAACTTGGCGTCTTCACCTTTCAAATTAGCAAGTAATTCATCATCACTTAATTTCAAGGTTTCCCTTTGATGTTTCTTAATTTTCTCCAACAATCTTAAATGAGTAGTAGCTCTTGAATTCAAAACACCAAACAATCTTAAAAACTCAGCAGAATCATCCAACTGTTGTCTCATCAGCAATGTATCCCAATAATAAGTTTGAATAGATTGACCATCTTGCATGACAATTTGCCATTGATCAGAAGCCTTCGATAAGATACCATAAATGATCCACAAGATTGTGATGATCCACATCAAGATAAACATATAGATCGTACCACCCCATCTGGTAATCAAACGAATCATCCAATCAATAGGTGATGTCTTTCTAGTATCGTTGATATTCTTAACTTCGATAACTTGATCTTCACGTTCAACTTCAATGACTTGTTCAGAAGCTGGATCTGAAACTTTCTTTTCCTTGACTGATGCATTAGATGATGAAGAGTCACCGCCTTCTGTGCGTTGTAATGGTGCCCTGATCATTTCAGTATGTGCTGATTGTGGAATAATCAACAACTTCAAATTTGAAAAAAAACTCATTTTGCAAAATTAATATAACCTTTGACCTTGACTTGATATGTTGTAAAGAGAGTTATAGTGGCAATATTGGTATCTCAATAGTGGGTGTTGTATTGATGAATGGATTAGAAAAACAGAGTTACAAGTTGAAATCAAACCCAAGGTCAAAAAACAGAGAAATCCTTCAATATTTATACCCATCGACGAAGAACACTGCGAGGAAGATGGGAATGAAGATCAAGACGGTTATATGGGAAAATCCATAGTTAGTTTGACACACGGGAAACTTGTATCTCTTGGTTATGGTATGCTTTGAAGTTTGCAGCCCAAATCTAAAATGTTTTATCAATTCGATCAGTTGCATGATTGAATGACCCAAAAGTTAATAAAAATAATCTGATCAATCAAAATGAACTCAAAATGGATTTCATATATATGAAAGAATTCACAAAAATTGGGAAAATGCAAAAAAAACGAAACAGCCAATGGTGTTGGAAATGGAAGTGGAGGTCTCAGCCGATGGACAATCGACTTGGTTCAAATGGAAAGAGAAGAATGGTATGTAGAATGACTTCTTTAGGACCTAAAGTTTCAAATAAGACATCATGTGCGATTCCCCAGACTCATTAATATCATGCTTCGCATGTGCGCAGATGCAATCCAAAATGAATAATCCATAATGCTAAATTTAATCCTACCGCATTCATCGACTTGAATTCGTGATATCATTTTGCAATGCCACTTTCACCCATCCTTAACATGCAGAAGATATAGCACTCTGCAGCTTGCATGGATTCCTTTTGTCCATTTCAAATGATTCAGAATTCCGATATTAACTGTGATTTTGCGAAAAGTTGGGAAAAAACTTGAAGTCATAGATAGCCCGAAATCTAATTAGCTCCTAACATAGATCGATCTGTACATGTAGAGCTCGAGCAAATAATGGAATCCAATAGTCTGACTATAGCTGGAGAGAATCAAATAATTTTCAATTCAATTATCCCTGGTAACGATCCGTGATTACAGATGACAGGAATAGCCATTCGTGCAAAGAGGAGAAATGTAATCCAAATTGTCTGTAATTTCTTTGCGATATAAGGTTTCAGTATGAACGTATAGCTTAATTTAAACATGCAACGGTAATTTGAGATTGGACAGATATCTCTCGAACCGGTGGTGAATAAAATTGGATCAGAATTTTCCAGCAAAATCGGGATTTGACGTATATGTGTTAACTGGATCTATAAAAAAACCAACCTGTGAATAAAACCATCTGTGATCTTTCAACAATAATGCTGCAGTAAACGATGCATGCGCAAATCCATCTGGAACAAGATGAAGAAATATAGTCAAATTTTCATGACATCCGGGTTGAACTGAAGCTTACTCCGACACCGGAGGAATTAAAAAATTGATGATGTGGTTGACAACAACCTTGAACTAGAAGCAAATGGAAGATTGTTTTGATTATGACTGATGATTTAGATAAGCCATGAAAATTCAAAACTCTGTTAAGTTGCAAAACCAATAGAAATCCAATAAAAGAAGTACACCGGCAATAGTAGATGCATATGAACTACCGAGCTGTACAAATTAACAGGAGCCAACTAGAATACAAGAAACGATGATGACCATGCAACAAATGCAGTTAAGCCGAAATCTCTTTCTGCATGAGCCTTACGCAACTGGATATAATTTAAGATGAACCTGATTTTCGATGTTAACTAGAAGAATCATTGCATGAGGAAAGTTATCAATAGAAACTGGGCCATATAATTTGCATACCTTCGAATTCTATATGGCATGTTGCATCAACCTCCCATATATAGAACTAAGTGGCTAGATCCAGTTCCCGATGGCACACTCCCCTTGTTCAGATGGCACAGATACCATCTAACGACAACTTGCATATTTCTGAGACAGGCGTTTTGATAGTATTTAAATACAGTCTATGAATTTCCAGTTTAACTTCACTAAATATCATCATAGTTTGGCTTAAGAGGTGGTTCGTCACTGAGTGCAACGATCATAAAAGTGCTGTTTGAAAATGTTAACGGACATGAGAATGTTTTAAAATTCAATAGAGCTAGACATCAGTGAAGTAATGCGCGCATAATGGAACATGCGAAGGAATAAAATGGGGAAAATAAATTGCTCAAATGTATACCAATAGCTATAGTCAATTCTGTGATTAGCATAGTGAACTACGCAAGATGCAACGCCTGCACATATACTATCACACATCTATATTTGACTAGCTAGCAATAGTTGATCGAGGGGTGGATGTTCTCCGAGACCAAAATACATAAGATGTTGCATTGAAGGGAAAATGGAATTGGACACATGGGACAGATCTTCAAGGCTCATGGTATAGGTTTGACCTGATGTGCAATGTATATGGCATATGTTGTTGTTGCACTGATTGTATAATTTGCAAAAACGTACAACGCGCAAATTTCTCTTTCATCGGCACCACGGGGGAATCAAACACCAGCTATGTAATTGGACGGCTGGAGCCAAACTAACCTATAATTTAGCTGCAAAAGTCAAGCCCGAGCCCAATGCCCACTTATATCGTATGACGAAACCATAAGGACTTCACCTCAAACGGAATTTTCGAGCCGTATTCATTAGCCTCATTTGAAGACTCAATTTTCAACAGCTGGCTGTCTGCATGTTCATCATTCCAAGACATCAATCACCAAGATTACCAAGACTTTGATATATGGCCAAGAGTCAAGACATACTGTTGTAAGATGTACTATAACAAGTTTATCCCAAACCAATACAGTAAAAATTGAGCCAGTTGAAAACCACCATGCTGGTTATCAGACTAACAAGAATTATGACGACCAATTGTAATGAAATCCAACTGTACAATTTGAACATTGGACAGAAATCTGAGCAAATATGTCTTCAGCCACATGAAAGAAACGCCAAGAAAGGGATCAATCCGCAGATCGCATAGCCGTGACGTGACATGGAAGGAGAATACGCGCGTACCTCGTGAGGAGTGAATCGGGTGCCGTGCGAGGGCGCCGCCTCCTGAGCATATGTTGAGTTGGATCTGACTATTATGTCGGCCGGACAAATCTATACTGTTTTTTCACATGATTGTTAGTAAGGTGTTTCATATATTTCAATTCACAAGTCACTAACAGAGTCATTCAACTGTATTTTCATTAGTGTAAAAAATAAAAAAAATTCGAGGGCCACTTTACATACTTCAAATTCCTGTAAAAAATGCACAGCTAGCTAGAATTGAATCCAATTTTCAAAACAACTATTTCTCGAAGGAAAATTAAAAAAATCACACGTGAAAATTTTGCTGATCGTAGAGATATCGGATGGTGATCTTGGGAAAAGCTATACTAAACTTCAACATTGCAGTTATTTTCGGAGTATCTTTAAACATAACCAAGTAGTCACAGGTATCCCGTCTTGAAGCACTACAGGTTGAATCTATACTTCTTTTTGCCATACTATGGAACAACAGGGGAATGGCTGTGTTCAACGTTCAACTGACACGTAACCTAAAATATCACATGGCCTGTTTCTCGCCAACTCAAAAGGCACTATACTTTGATTTCCATTTTTTTAACTATTTTATGCCATCGATGTAAATCATACCATTCCAATGCCTATATGACATCAACATTGCAGTATTGTTGTAAAATTGATAAAATCCAGAAACAACATGAAAAACAAAACATGAGAAGGATCGATATTTAAAAGATCCGCATAGTCACATCGGGCTTTGATTTTGTATGTATAATGCACACCCACCCAAAACCCAAAGCAAGTTGCAACAAATGCATTCGATGCATGCATGGACAATATAAATGCTGAAAATGTTCATCAATAAATTCAAAACGTACAGAGGTGTTCCAACATGTTCCATTCGCATGTAAATGATAAAAAGACAGCATAGATCGGAGATGGAAAGATCCAAAAATTTGAAGCTCGAATGTAAAACCATAGATTTCTCAACACCTAGCTCTTCATAAACATAAGGATATCAAGTGAGTTGTATCATGCAAAGTAAAAGAAAGCAGTTGAGCCCATTTGAAGATAACCAACAGACAAGCTAAGTAGTAACATTTTAACAACTCAAATACTAATGATGACAAAATAAGACATCTGATTGGTCACGAAATGATTCATAAACTTGGGATAAGTTCCGCCAACGCAATGTGTTGAATGTTTGTCTCGGTATATAACCTAAGCAATGAACAGAGAATGAGATGCTCAAACATACTCTTTCTATATTGTTCTTACGAAAAACAAAAATGCTTCTTTTGCTTTGATTGTGGTAATCTGTTCATCAATTGAAATCAGTGCAAATTTATCTCATGGGTGTCGGACTAAGCTGAAGGTGAATAGCAGACATATGCACACTGAAGAAATCATCAAACGGAAAGCCAACTCCTAAAGACTAATTAAGAGCTTACTGCCCCAAGGCACATCAACAGGACAAAAATAGGGTTCAAGTCCCATGATCAAAAAAAATTACATGAGGGTCTCATCAATAGTATATGTTGATTATCAACATGTAAACTCTAAGAAGTGGATATATTTGTGACTGCCTTCAATAAACTGAATGGCATTAACTTATTGACTCTGTGGAATTCAAAACCAGCTCAACACAACAACTTGGCAAAAAAGTGTCATCAAAAGGAAAAGATAGTTCAAGCGGCATACTATACGACATGGAATTCAAATTGCCAAGATATTCAATTCAATCAAACAACTTAAAAGGCAGACCAAGATGTACGAACAGCAGGGTGAACATATTTCTTGTTGGCATATTAATGGATACCAAATGGAGATAATAATTGCTGGGAATGTATCTCATGAAATTCTTATTAGCCAACCAATCGGCTCAAGTGGAACAAGGAGGGCAAAAGGTAAGAATGAGTAATCGGTCATACCTTATACGATTCCAAACAACATCAAAAACGTGATGTGGATACAATGTGAGATCTCATGAGCCATCATATGGGAAAACAACTTTCAGTTTCTTTGTCAGTGTATTCTTAACAATGAGTGATGAAAAACCAACTCAAATTATCACGTCATTGCCCTTATAGTGTTGATAATATTTGTCAGGTACGCCTATGTCCACGATGTCAAAATCACATAAACTGAATTCTTCTGTGTTATGATGTTATCTGTTAGCTGAACGTATCAGTTCTATGTTGGTGTTCGGTGGTTGGTTACCAGTCTTGTGTTGTTGTAGCCCTCTGGATAGCCAAATGTGTTATACGACTCTCAAAACAATCAACTCACAATACCCAACACGCTGGGCAATGCTTATATGTTATTTCAGAAATCATCAAATTCAATTTGTCATAGCTTATATGGTAATCCAGAATCCATATGAAAGAAAGCACATAGAAGTTGGTCAGAAAATAGAATGCACTCAACAATGAAAGGGTCCCCTGTCAGGGTCCACTTAAGAGCTGGCATCAATTTGTCACGTTGTTCATAGCAATCCGGCTAGTTGTCTATTGATAGGATGTGGTATTGGATCAGTTTTGATAGAATGATGGGTGTGTTGTTTATAAATGATCAAAAACAGTGAATGGATCTATGAGATCATGAAAAAGGCAAATTTTGAATTGTTGGGAAACGGCTTCCTTTTGTATCCCTGTCTCGTGGTGATTCTTCACCAATTGTGGCAAAAGTCTAACAGGAAGGGTTTAATTCAACATTCAAGGGTACTCTTCTAACGATATTGGTATGAACGTGCAGTGGTGATTGAATAAAGTGGCCGTTTCCTTCATTTATTATGTCTCTCTAAGCACACATGGCCAGTTTGTAAGTGTCCCATTCGCTGGAGAAGTTCGAAAAATAGGCCGGTCATTAGTGAAAGGGTCTGCGGTGCAAGGATGTTGTGATCACTGGAACAGAAAATGAAATTAGCCGCCTACTTTGATGTCATTATCAATTTTATTTTATAGCCATACCATACTTATAGCATTCAAAATTAAATTCTTAAAGTAGTATTACCAGTAATATAAAATAGCAAATCAAAGATCTGAACAGTTTCGGCGATGTCAATTATGGTCGTAGAAAAATTGTTTGCAAATTTACTGGTGTACGGGTGCTTCCAGAACCGCCACGTGAAAAGTTATTGCGCCCTATTTTGAATCACTAAACTAATCAAACCTGGAATTGGAACGTACAATTGGTATGTTAAGTAGTTACACTGTTGAAATTGTTCAAGATATTTCACCCCACAAAGAATTGTTCAAGGCATTACAAAACCCTATTGGACAGCAGAATTAACCGAATTGACCAATGGCAATGCTAATGATAAAGGTAAGAAGGTTGAATTTGACCGAGTTTTGCAAGAAGAGAAGAGAAAGTATGAGCAAGAAGAAGCTGAAAAGTGTAGGGATATGGTAACGATGTGGAAGATTTATAACCAACCGTATAAGTCAGATGAATCCAAGGGTGGTAATCAGGTGTTTGTCAAGAATGATGAAGAAGTTGAAGCTGCAATTGATGCTGATGCTGAAGTTGAAGGTGCTGAACAAGCTGAAGAGCGTTTACTAGATTTGAAGGGCCATCAAGATGCGCTGCTGAATAAGAAGCTACAGGTCCAGATCACATACACACAACATTAATCAAACATCTATGGAAGAACAGTCCAGCATAGAAAGCTACATTCAGAACCATTCTAAGCAAATGCATTAAACATGGGTATCATTCAAAGGCTTGGAAGAGTACAAATACGATTGCTTTACTAAAACCAGGTAAGTCAGGAGAACAAGCAGGAGGTTATACAGACCAATTTCACTCATTAAACACATACTTCCAGACAACCAATATGCGGACAGAGGTGGATCGTCAGCAGTAGACCTGTTATTGAAAACGGTCCATGATATCAAAAAATCAGACGGGGATGTAAGTGCTTTGACGGTGTGCTTATGATAATGTCAATGTTCAAAAGTTGGCTGCAATCCTGAGAGACTTGAAATTTCCAGAATCAATGATTAGTTGGACATCACATTTCACAACAGAAAGAACCACAAGGCTGATCACACACGATATCCCAACAAAGTTAATGAAAGTCAGAAGAGGAATACCTCAGGGCAGTCCTATTTCTTGTTTACTATTTCTAATCTACACGACTCCTTTGATCCAAAGTATGAATAGAAGTTGCAATCTCAAAGCTGTTGGTTTTATGGATGATTGGACATTATACCAAGAGGGAAATCAATTCGAGAGAAACACCAATGAATTAGAAGAGACGTACGATCATTTGATTACTGAAGGTAAAAAGTATGATATTCAATTTGATGAAGGAGAAAGACTACACTTCATACATTTCACCAACAAGAAATTCCAAAGACAGTTACCTAGTTTCAAACAATATAGTCAATCAGAAGATAGCGTGAAGCTATTAGGAGTATGTCTAGATTGAGAGTGGACTTTTAAGGTTCACATTGGTAAGAAGTTAGAAGCTTGTAGGAGGTTACAATGTGTGTTGAGTAGACTTGTCAAACGTCTATCAGCTCCAATTGGAAGAGATGTTTACAATTCATGTTGCAGATCCATGCTGGAATATGCATCTGAAGCACGGAGTGTCTATATCAAGAAAGAACAGTTGGACAAATTAGAAATCATCCAAAAGAGAACAATCAAGAAACTTTTAGGGGTGCCGAAATTCACACCAACAGCAATATGTTACAAAGAAATAGGAATACTACCATTATAACAACGTTTCAAGTTAAAGAGCAGCTGGATGGTTCCAAAAAATCGGTACAATCTACACCCCCATAATCAATTATTCAGTGTTATAAATGATCTAAGCCATCATTCATCAACAAAAGCTCAAATTTCTCCCTTCCTATCAGTTGTTGTTGCTCATTAATGAAGGTTATTTAAAATCAGGAAAGGTCATAGAAGATGGAAGTGTCTACACAAGAAAATTTTTGCTTGTAAGAAGCCAAAGAAATCAGCGGAAGGCCATGAGAAGGAGAAGATAAGAGTAACCAAGTTGAAGCAATAAAAAGACCGATGTTTGAAAGGGAGAGGGTTGAAATATGATAAAGCATTGAACAAAATTGATATGCCAAATATAACTCCAATGAGAATCTTTCAAAATCAGCAATGGATTTACTATAAAGATCATACGATGAAATATAAATTCATAACGTCAACAGCTAAACTTCCGATTGGTAATATATTGAAACATGAACCACAAAAGGTAACAAGAAAGTTGGAAAGACTACGTTGCAACTTTGGAAACTTTGAAGAGTTCCTCACGTTGGTCAAGAAAGACCCAAAGGTGTGTAAGTGGTATAAGGAAAAATTAACCAGAAACCATCTACTTGAAAAATGTTAATTCTTTAGTAATATTCTAAAGAATCACACGCCTGAGAGTCTCTTGTTCAAAGAAGAATTAGATTAAAGATCATGATCAAACAATTGAAAACACACCAAATCAAAATTATTTAAGTTACATCATCATTAGATATCCATCAACATTTTTTTCCTAAACATCAATTCAATATCATCGAAGTTTCAAATAGTGGGTTGAGCATCCCTAAAAATCCAACTAAACCGTTCGTGACCGAACAAAAACTTTTTTCTCTTTTTCTTATTCAAACTTCAAGTTTACTTGTTTGTTCATTTTTTGTTATCTGATTTTCGTTTTAATTTTGTAATTAATTTGTTTTTCTTCATTTTATTTCAATTTTAATTTTTATCCTACACCACCGTCGAAATCGCCTCTCTAAGTCAACGCGCACATATAAACGTGGAGCTCAAATTTTTTTGATCATCTCACAAATTCAGACAGGCATTTGGCACGCTGGAAAGAAGCTCTC